>ML799090.1:787178-807299 GCA_009831015.1 Picea engelmannii | reverse complement strand
TACTTAAATTAATCATAATCAAGAATAACTAATTAATAACAAATAATTAGTTAAGGTTATTTTAATAAATAAATATAGTTTAGCTAATCTTTTAGGATTATATTATTCAATTAATTATAATTTATAATCAAGGGTCGTTACATCTAATAAAAAAGGGAAAGAGGGGAACTTATGGTAAAAAGCGAGGTCAACTTAGTAAAGAATCTGCAATTAAGAACCTTCTAAATTGAACTAAATTAGTAACTTCATTTTAGGGAAAGTATTTAAGACCTATAAGGGAATCTAGGGACACCTAGGAGTAAAAATAGGAGTAACTCTAGGTGGGTGAGGGAAATAAGAAAATTTAATAAATTAAGGAAATTAGTTAATGGAGAAACGTGGGGGATGGATGACACTTGTATGAAGGAGATTTTTTAGAAGATTTTTATAAAAACTTAAATTAAATGAGATTTAGGGAAAGATGGAAGTTCTAAAACTCTATAAAAGTGATGCAGGAGCATCTACGACTCATCAAGCGAGCTAGCATGGAGCGGGAAAATAGCTGGACAGCGCCAACACATATTACTTTTGAAATATTTTGGAAAGTTATTGCGCCGCCATTTAAATGAAGGCATTCATAAGAAGCACACTTATACATTGTAATGGACCTTGAGCGGATAAGCTCTCGTCCTTAGGTAGCTGAGACATTTATTAGATTTAATGCAGGTAGATAAAACAATTAAGTCTAGATTAGACAGTTTTACTTTCGCGAGGGAAAATGGAAATAGGCACCCTCCTTTGTATTATTGTAGCATTAGCATTTGCAGAAACATAAGCATTAGCATTCATATGAGAAACAAGAACAAGAAGTGAGCAAGCAGAGAACTTGTGAAGACACCCATGTACAGATTGAATTAATAGAAGGAAGACTTTGATTCAATTCCATGGCTGTGATTATTCTCTGTGTATTGTTGATATTATGTTGTTGCATATTTGCTTCTTGTTTTGCCTATCTTCTATATGCTGCATATGTGATTTCATGGCAGGTTCGAAATATGAGAGAATGAGGGAATGAGTTTCAATTGTTTCTCTGTTTGAGCCAAGAGATTCCTGCATAGGGTGCAGTTGAATTCATCCGCATAGAGTGCATTGATGAGGCTCAGCAGTTTAACTCTCATTTCCGGTCACCCAAAAGTTTTTTTGGGTAGATAGAGCTGTGCAAGACGTGCGCAGGCTAGAGAAAGTCTCATAGTTGTGATTCTGAGCTAAGGCATTAATCGACTACTGTTGCTGGAGTGCACAGGGTCAGAAGTCTTCAACACTTGATGTGGTTGAAGAGAATCTGCAAGGAGTGCATGTAGGAAGCTTCCAGAAAACGCTCAGAAGATGTGGAAGCTCAGGAAAGATAGGCCTTCGAAGTAGTCGAAGAGCAGTGGCGAGAATATCCATGGAACAGGTCGCAAGGAGAAGCGAGCAGGTTGGCAGACGGGTCTCGGGAAGAGATACTTCTTATTCAGGATTTGCGTAAGGAGGAAAAGTGGACGTGAAGTCTACAGTGTAGACGGAGGAAAGTTCAAAATCCCAGATTGGACAGAAGTCGTCTATCGAGATCACAAGGAGTATGACTTGACACATGGATTGGACGCATCAGGAGTTCGTGAGGTGATCTCGGGACATCGGTTCTCGGGAGTTGAAGGGTCAAGAGATTGATCTCGCGAGTGGCGAGGAGGCGAGAAGACGAGATAGTGCGTTTGTCAGCATCTCGGTGTTTCAGATCTTGGGAGTTGGGACCCTGAAGGTATAGTGATGCGAGTCGTGATAGCGCGAGGTCCCGATATGCTGAAGGTAGGTCAACGTTGACCAGAGACATCGGGTCTCGGGGATCCGAGGGTCAAGTATTCAGAGTTAAACTCGCGAAGTCGCGAGGGCCGATCCTACGATAACCAAGGAAGGGAGGATTGCATGAGTGGAGAGTCACTGTGGGTACGAAGGATTCCCACGAGGGGATCTGAAGAACCTTTGAGTTCTTCGAGCCGAGGAGGAAGAAGGTCCTGGTGAGAGCAGGTTGGACCGTGAGGGTTGCGGCTACGCACCAAGTGGTATCAGAGCAGGAGTATCTTTGCTTTCTGTAGTAGAGACAAAGATTCACATTATGCCGCCCATAAGAGAAAGGCAGTCACCTGATCGTGAGGACAGGGATGCCCGAAGAAGGGGTAGGTCAGCAGGAAATCCAGAGATGGAGCATCAAATACGAGATCTCAAGGCGAGACTCGAAGAAATGGAGACCACCCAAAGGCGTGGAGCTGGTGCAGTAGAGTTCAGCGATTCCGAGGTGGAAGAGGAAGTTGGACAAAATGCTGAAGAGGTCATAGCAGAAGATGCCTCGACAGAGAGGTTGATCAGAGCTATCGCCAGGATGAGCTCAAAGACAAAGATGGACATTCCCGTCTATGAGGGAAGCCTAAATGCAGAAGAGTTGCTGGATTGGATCCGAGCACTCGATACCTACTTCGATTATGAGGATATTGAAGAGGACAAGAAGGTAAGGCATGCGGTAACCAAGCTGAAGGGACATGCAGCCTTATGGTGGGACGAGCTGCAAGCGGACAGACGTTCCAAGGGAAAACAGAAGGTTAAGAGATAGGATCGGATGATCGCTAAGTTGAAAGCGAAGTTCATCCCAAGAGATTACCAGATCACATTGTTCAGGTGCATGCAGAACTTGAGACAGAAGTTGATGACGGTGAAGGAGTACACCGAGGAATTCTACAGGCTCAACATTCGAGCAGGTCACCGGGAGAGTGATGACGAAAGGGTGGAGAGATACCTGAATGGTCTGAGGTATGACATTTAGGATGAATTGAGCATGGTTACCATCCGAACAGTTGAGGATGCGTACCAAATGGATCTGAAAGTCGAAGAGAAGCTGAGCCGCAAGCAGGGACAGCGAGGGCGAGGCAGGAGTCAGCCCAGAGGCAAAGTGGTTGCCCAAGATAGAACTCAGAATCCCAAGGAGGAGTGGTAGAAGCCTCAGGGTAAGTTGGAAAGAGGCGGAACCTCACAGAGGCAGCAATATGCTGAGTCGAGGAGGCAGCATACAAAGCAGGGTGGCGGATATGCTGACGCCAATACTATTCCTCGCACCCGAGGTAGAGGAAGAGGTCGTGGAGGAATCATCACATGTTTTACATGTGGAAAAGACGGACACAAAGCCGTTGACTGTCCATATAGGAAAATGGACAGAAGTGAAGCTCACATCACAGAGGCGCAGAGGTGTGGTGCTGAGACGGAATATGCAGACAGCGGGAGGTCGCTGGGGATGCATAAGATTCTTTTGACACCTGAGAAAGAGGTGGACAGCTCAGTACAAAGGAGCATACTGTTCAGAACGACTTGCACAGCCAAGGAAAGGAAATGCAAAGTCATAGTTGACAGCGGGAGCACTGATAATCTCGTTTCATCCGAGATGGTGGAAAAGTTGGAGCTAGAGACAACTAAGCACCCGAGTCCATATAAAGTCTCATGGCTACAGAAAGGACATCGGGTAAGTGTCACTAAATAGTGCTTAGTTAAATTCAAGTTTGGGAATTATCATGATGAGATTCTATGTGATGTCAGTCCCATGGACGTATGCCACATGTTGCTGGGTAGACCATGGCAGTATGACAGGAATGTTGTTCATGATGGAAGGATGAACACCTATACCTTGGAGAAGGACGGGAGGTTAAATAGATTTCTTCTGATAAAAGATAAAGAGGTGAAGCCGAAAGTAAGCAGCACGATACTTCTCATGAGTGGGAAGGAACTTCTCACGGAGATGGAGAAGAATGAAAATCCACAATTCTTCGTTGTTAGGAAGCCGAGAATAGTTCTGACAAGCACAAGAGTGGACAACTTACCAGAGGATATTCAGGAACTATTGGGAGAGTTCGTTGATATCATCATGGACGAATTACCTCGTTCGTTGCCACCGATGTGAAGTGTGAGTCATCACATTGACCTCATACCTGGAGCAAGTTTTCCGAATAAAGCATTGTACAGATTGACACCTCAGGAGAATGAGGAAGTCAAAAGGCAGGTACAGGACTTACAGGATAAAGGACTGGTCAGAGAAAGTCTCAGTCTGTGTGTTGTTCCGACAGTGCTAAGTCCGAAGAAAGATGGAGGCTGGAGGATGTGTACAGACTCCAGAGCGATAAATAAAATCACCATCAGGTACATATTTCCACTGCCGAAAATGGATGACTTGATGGATTGCCTGAGTGGGGAAAATTATTTTTCAAAAATTGATCTTAAGAGCGGATATCATCAGATCCGGATGAGAGAGGGAGATGAATGGAAGACGGCATTCAAAACAAATGAAGGTTTGTACGAATGGCTGGTCATGCCATTTGGCTTGAAAAATGCGCAGAGCACATTCATGAGGCTGATGAATGAAGTCTTGCGGGAGTTCATTGGCAAATTTGTGGTTGTATACCTGGATGACATACTGATTTTCAGTAAGACCAGGGCTGAGCATTTAAGACATTTATCCATTGTAATGAGAAGGCTACAGTAGGAGAAGCTCTTAATCAATTTGAAGAAATGCTCATTCATGCAGACAAAACTCATTTATTTGGGTTTTGTGATTTTGGCGAATGAATTGAAGATGGATCCTGAGAAGGTTGAAGTGATCAGGAATTGGCCATCGTCGAGAAATGTTTTCGAGGTAAGGAGCTTCCATGGACTGGCTAGTTTCTACCGAAAGTTCATTCGAAACTTCAGCGGAATTAGTGCAATAATGATGGACACGGTGAAGAAGCGACATAAAGTTTTTCATTGGACAGTAGACGCTGAAAGGAGCTTCAATCTGTTGAAGCGAAGGATAACAGAGCAACCAATTCTGGTGTTTCCTAATTTTCAGAAAACATTCCAGGTGAAGCGTGATGCCAGTGGATATGCTGTTGGAGGGGTCCTGAGTCAAGATGACAGACCTGTTGCATATTACAGCGAGAAGCTGGATGATGCAAAATTGAAATATTCCACATATAATAAAGAGTTCTATGCCATCATACAGGCATTGAAGAAGTGGAGGCATTACTTGATACCCAAGGAGTTCGTATTGTACAACGATAACCATGCGTTGCAGTTTGTAAGTCAGCAAGAGAAGCTGAATCAAAAGCATGCGAAATGGGTGGAATACATGCAGAATTTCACATTTGTCATCAAGCACATTTCGGGGACTGCTAACAAAGTGGTTGATGCTTTGAGTAGGAAATGTTTGTTGTTGCAAGAATTTAGAGTCAAAACCCTGGGTTTTGAAAATCTGAAGGATATGTATGCAGGTGATGCAGATTTTGGAGAAGCATACGAAGCAACCGAGAATCCAGTTCTCAGGGATAGGACTCCTTGGATAGATTTCATGATCCAGAAAGGATTGTTGTTCAGGGGCAATCAGTTGTGCATACCAAATTTCTCCATGAGGGAGAATTTAGTGAAGGAAAAGCACAGTGGGGGCTTAGCAGGTCATTTTGGACATGACAAAACATTCGCCAAGCTGAGCGAATCGTATTATTGGCCGGGCATGCGAGCATATGTAGCAAGATTTGTTGACAGGTGCAGGATATGTTAACATGCGAAGGGCCGAAAACAGAACACAGGGTTCTATCAACCATTGCCCGTACCTGAGAGGCCATGGGAAGCCATAAGCATGGATTTTGTGTTGGGTTTGCCGAGAAAACAGCGAGGAGTTGATTCCATATTCGTGGTGGTAGATAGGTTCTCAAAGATGGCACATTTCATTCTATGTCATAAGACCAGCGATGCGACCCACATCGCAAAATTATTTTTTAAAGAGATTGTTAGATTGCATGGATTGCCGAGAAGCATAGTGTCGGAAAGGGATACGAAATTCATAGGCCACTTTTGGAGGACGCTATGGAAGAAGCTGGGAACTAATTTGGATTTTAGCTTAGCATACCATCTGCAGACAGATGGGTAGACGGAAGTGGTCAACAGGAGTCTAGGAGATCTATTGAGAAGCCTAGTGGTGGAACATCATAACAGTTGGGATCAGATCTTACCATAGGCAGAATTTGCGTACAACGATTCGGTGAATCGGAGTACAGGTAAGAGCCCGTTTCAAATTTTGTATGGGACACAGCCAAGAGGATTTTCTGAGCTCAGGGAGTCAGAACAGGCTGAAACTAGCAGCGCTCATGCTGAAGAATTCGCTGAAGCGATGAAGGAACTTCACACACAGGTGAAGCAGCGATTGCAGAAGTCCAATCAGGAGTATAAGCGAAGAGCCGACCAGTGGAAGAGACAAATTCAGTTTGAAGCTGGGGACATGGTTCTAGTGCACTTAAGGAAGGAAAGGTTCCAGAGGGGAACATATAACAAGCTCAAGATGAAGAAGATCGGGCCATGAAGAATCCTGAGAAAATTTGGCGAAAATGCATATGAGCTTGAGTTTCCAGAGGGCATCATGATATCTCCGATTTTCAATGTTTCAGATTTATACCCATACAGGGTTGATGAAGCAGAAACTGGGACTGGAGAACCAGAAGTCCAGTGGCAGAAGTAGATGCTGATAGCTGAGAAGCCACAGATGGAGTGCATACTGGATAAGCGGGTAGGCAGGAAGACCAGGCGTAAGAAGTATTTTGAATACCTGGTAAAATGGAAGAATCACCCAGTGGAGGATGCCAGCTGGGAGACAAAAGAAGTTATCCAAAGGCATGGACAGACTGTACAAGAGCTCATGGACAGGAGCCCATGAAATCTTTTGAGCCGAGTAGTATGATGCAGGAGAATCTATGACTCATCAAGCGAGCCAGCATGGAGCGGGAAAACAGCTGGACAGCGCCAACACATATTACTTTTGAAATATTTTGGAAAGTTGTTGCGCTGCCATTTAAATGAAGGAATTCATAAGAAGTGCACTTATATATTGTAACGGACCTTGAGCGGATAAGCTCTCGTCCTTAGGTAGCTGAGACATTTATTAGATTTAATGCAGGTAGATAAAACAATTAAGTCTAGATTAGACAGTTTTACTTTCACGAGGGCAAACAGAATATAGGCACCCTCCTTTGTATTATTGTAGCATTAGCATTTGCAGAAACATAAGCATTAGCATTCATATGAGAAACAGGAGCAAGAAGTGAGCAAGCAGAGAACTTTTGAAGACACCCATGTACAGATTGAATTAATAGAAGGAAGACTTTGATTCAATTCCATGGCTGTGATTATTCTCTGTGTATTGTTGATATTATGCTGTTTCATATTTGCTTCTTGTTTTTCCTATCTTCTATATGCTGCGTATGTGATTTCATGGCAGGTTCGAAATATGAGAGAATGAGGGAATGAGTTTCAATTGTTTCTCTGTTTGAGCCAGGAGATTCCTGCATAGGGTGCAGTTGAATTCATCCGCATAGAGTGCGTTGATGAGGCTCAGCAGTTTAACTCTCATTTCCGGTCACCCAGAAGTTGTTTTGGGTATATAGAGCCGTGCAAGACGTGCGCAGGCTAGAGAAAGTCTAAGAGTTGTGATTCTGAGCTAAGGCATTAATCGACTACTGCTGCTGGAGTGCGCAGGGTCAGAATTCTTCAACACTTGACGTGGTTGAAGAGCATCTACAAGGAGTGCGTGTAGGAAGCTTCCAGAAAAAGCTCAAAAGTTGTGGAAGCTCAGGAAAGATAGGCCTTCGAAGTAGTCGAAGAGCAGTGGCGAGAATATTCGTGGAACAGGTCGCAAGGAGAAGCGAGCAGGTTGGCGGACGGGTCTTGGGAAGAGATACTTCTTATTCAGGATTTGCTTAAGAAGGAAAAGTGGACGTGAAGTCTACAGTGTAGACGGAGGAAAGTTCAAAAGCCCAGATTGGACAGAAGCCATCGATTGAGATCACAAGGAGTGTGACTTGACACATGGATTGGACGCATCAGGAGTTCATGAGGTGATCTCGGGACATCGGGTCTCGGGAGTTGAAGGGTTAAGAGATTGATCTCGCGAGTGGCGAGGAAGCGAGAAGACGAGATAGTGCGTTTGTCAGCATTTCGGTGTTTTGGATCTCGGGAGTTGGGACCCCAAAGGTATAGTGACGCAAGTCGCGATAGCGCGAGGTCCCGATACGCCGAAGGTAGGTCAACATTGACTAGAGACATCGGGTCTCGAGGATCCGAGGGTCAAGTATTCAGAGTTAAACTCATGAAGTCGCGAGGGCCGATCCTTCGATAACCAAGGAAGGGAGGATTGCATGAGTGGAGAGTCACTATGGGTACGAAGGATTCCCGCGAGGGGATCTGAAGAACCTTTGAGTTCTTCGGGCCGAGGAGGAAGAAGGTCCTGGTGAGAGCGGGTCGGACCATGAGGGTTGCGGCTACGCACCAAAAAGAAAGGGAAGAGAAGGAAGGAGGGGATCGGCTGTTAGCGTAACGTTACGCTGCCAGATTAGTGACTTGACTGATTTACTTGTGGGCAGTTGGGATTTCCCAGCTCGAATAGGAGTGGTAGCTTGGCCTTGCGAGGTGAGCTGGGAGCTAGATGTACCATATAGATATTGTGTGGCCCCTTTGCTTCTCAGGGGCCTAAGGGGGAAGTAGAGTACCCCTAGCATTGGCTGGGAGGTTCCGGTGAGGTCTCGACGGTCGGCGAGCGGGAGTGGCACGGAGCGCGCGGACGACACTCGGAGCAGGAAAAAAGGCAATGATACGCTCTTGATTTGTAGAGTAGAATGCATTAGGATGTATGGTTAGATCTGCATGTGTATTGGTATTCTAGATGGATGAATATTTAACTTCAATCGGTGTTGGTTTTTGTTGGACTGAAGGGTTTTTCCTTATTTACTTACTCTGACGAATTTTTGTCTATTTAACATTGCTGCAAAAATTTTACTGTGTCAAATTTGAGTAACCTATAGCCTTGTAATTATCTTTTCATCTCTATCCCCTGAATGGCGAAATTCACTGAGTAATGTCCTGCTGTAAAACTTGAGTCTGCTTGCATTCATTGATAAGGAAGCATTTTTATCCTTTTTGGGACTGTAATAGTCTCTGTTAGACGAACCAGCGTAGCATGGAAGCCTCTGGACTGGAACCTGTATGTAATAACCTTGATTTTAATTTTATTGGATGCCAGTACCATATCGCTTAAAGCTAAAATGATAGGTTTTGGTGTTCTGATCTATGAGTAAACACATTGACAGTATATCCACCATTGGTTAACGATTCATTTATATTTTTGATAGCACTTAAATTGGTCCGCACCTTCTTAGATTAATGTCAGTGACCTTAGTCTTAGACAACCGATTGCTACCTCCATGATCTATTGTCGACCAAAATTTATTTACATAGACGTCTATGGTTTTCTGATGCGATCATTATTGTTTTGAGATTCACCCTTTTCTGCATTATTTTGTGTTTATATTTCGCTGCGATTGGGGAGGATACCCACATGATTTCAACCCCATAACCTCTGCATTTTTTTGTGTTTATATTTCACTGCGATTGGGGAGGATACCCACGTGATTTTGACCCCATAACCTCTGCATTTTATTTTATTTCATTTTGCTGCGATTGGGGAGGATACCCACGTGGTTTTTGACCACTCAATGTCTACGTTTTTGGTGTTGTATATCCCTGTGATTTTGTGGAGGTTACCCACAGCCATTAGAACCCGCAATTGATAACGATTTCCATTCTTTTTAATTATTTATTTCTACATCTTCGTGCTCTGACTGTGTGTGGTTTACCCTGCATGAATTGCGTTAAGTTATCTATTGTTGGGTGGCTGTGCCAGACTACGTTTTGTTACTGAAATTATTATCGCACCTTTCGAATTACTCCGTTACTATTTCTGGACCAATTTAGGAAGAAATCGTTTACACAATCTCTTTTTACAAGAAGACTACTTTAGGATTTTGAATCATTTAAATTGACTGATACATTTAATTGATTAGCATGGAGTTAGTTGGATAACTTAACTGTTCTATGATAATTATTTCATTTTCCCTAATATTCATTAAAGACTTCTTTTGGAATGAATCTGGTTAATCTTAAGGCTAAGTAGTAAAGGATTAATATTTTGTTTACTTTCTGCAAAATTGAAACTGTAAGGATTAGTAAAGCATTTCTCCCCACTTCCCTCAATCTTAAATTAAGGTAATCGATGTCACAAATCTGTAATTGGTCCGCTCTGCGCTATTTGGAAACCTTTTCCCTTAAGTTTTTAATTATGTCTTGTAGTTTTCCCGGTTCATATAACCTAGAAGTCAATTTATAATCCACATAATCATGAATCCATTGATTTTCTACCAAGTTGACTGTTAGAGAATGTTGCTAGTTCAATAACATAATGGCCTATATTAATATCCTTAGATCTTTCTTCTTACAAATGTATTTTTGAAATCTGTTTTCGGATGTGAACATTGAACAAGTCTTTCTAAGGATTTACCTTTTTTAGATTTGCTTACATGGTTATCCAACCATTTAAAAAAAAGAGTATAATATATATATATNATCTTATGTTTAATTGATTTATTCTGTTGAGCCCTAAGTAATGAATTACTTAGATCTATCTCAAAAACTCAAGGGTTGTGAATTAGCCTTGAAGTCTTGTGTTGTTAAAAGGTATTGATCCTTTAATTCTTTTAATAGATGAATAAAGCAGCAAGTACTTCCATTAATCGTTCCTTGAGTTTGACCCTTATAGTTACCTTGAGAAAAAATAATAAATATGTGGATATGGAATTGGTATTAGATTTTAATTTATCACTTGAGTAAGATGATTCATTTCTTTATGTTACATAGTGAGCTACATAGGAGTGGTACTTGTCACTAGAGTTGAATTGTCGATAAGTGATGACTGACTTAAATGAGCTTGATCTTAACAAGATGCTAATCGTATTTAAAGAGTTTATGAGAATTCAAAATTGTAATTATGCCCTTGTATTTCTTGCTATTCTCCATGTAATTCCTATTGCTAAATTGGTTTCTTTTTATATTGCTTAATGGGATGATTAATCATAGCATATTATTTTATTTGGTTCCATGTTAGGTATGATGGGCATAAGTGTAGTCACTTCATCTAGAATGTTAGCTACAGTAAAATTATTGAATGATTAATTCCGCGCCTTGAAGTAAAGTAGATGACTACCCTGGCTTCTTGATTTAAATAAAGTTGTATTCATTTCGCTCGCACTTATGTCATTCCATGATGGATTTCGTAAATCAATCCTCTTGCACCGTGGAATTCTTATAATGTGTGTTGATTCATAGAACTTCATCGCACATCAATCATCCTTGTTGTTTGTTGATTTAGTATTTTTAGTTTGGTCTGGATTGTGTCGGGTGGGATGTAGACACCTCCATGTTGCTCAGAACAGTCGCCAGCCCTGAGACCTTAAATGGTTAAAATCGATGGGAACCTGGGATTGAGCATTTCTTATGTGTCTTGGAGGTCCTAACCATTGCAGGGTAGGATGGACGAGTAGTCAGTCTTTTATTTGTCGGTTGATTGTTGTTCTTTACTGGCAGATGTTGATGTGCATATTAGATCTTTATGTTGATATCGCAGTTGCATGCATCATGAATTGTCGTCATGTGGCAGCGCAAAGTATAATGTCTTGTTACCCTTGTACACATGCACACACACACAAAAAATAAAAAATTAAAAAAAATTGCACTTGTTATAAGAGGTTTGTCGGCGTAATGAGGAGGCTCGCTACAACCACCACCATTTCTTTCACGATTCTTTATATTTTGTATTTTATAGTTAAAGAGAAATCTATCTTCGACTTGGAAAAATTGATTTCGATTGAAATCTTCTCCCAATTGTCACATTACAAAAGGGACAAGAAATTCTTTATGGCTTCTTATTTGGTATTTGCGATAGTATATTGTTGTCAGTTTCTAAAATTGACTATATGTAAGAGTGTGAACTGTGAAATTGATCCATTTAACTTCTGGTATCAAGCATTGTGGATACAAAATACTTATTTTCATTTTTATGAAGTTTACAATGATTTCGTTTCATTTTTCAAAGGACTATTGTTTGGTAAAAATATCCCCAAGATATATGACGAGGATAATAAATTTGTGGAGGAAAAGGAGACATTAGAGAAAACGGAAAACCATAGTGTTATCAAGATATTATGTCCCAATGAAAACCCATATTTTCTTCCATACAATGTATCTGTTAAATTGTTTATTATGTAAGTGGCAAGGAAATTATACAATTTCTGGTTGCACTTTTTCCATGAAAAAAAGAAAAATAAATTCATCCCCTTGCCTTGGAAAATTGAATACTTCATATTTAGGAATATAAACAAAATTGATGAGTTTCTGAATCACTTCCATAATCTAAATATGATGTATGATGAAAATATAAAGGGTTTTGACCCTAAAAAAATATTTGTGGAACATATGTTGTTAGTAGGATTCAAAAATTCATTCATTCATACTATTTTGAGTGAAGAAGAACACAACAACTTAGGCACTCCTACACACAATTCTTTTGACTTGGAAACAATACTTAGTACTAATGATTTTTACAAGAAAAAAGGAAAGGGTCCTAGTGAGAAGAGCGCCCAGTCTCCAATTGTTACTCCTAAAACTACCACATCTCGGAGAAATGCTCCAATGACCCACACAACTTGGAAAGTTACCAACAATAGTTCAAAATATGAAGGAGAAAAGAANAAAATCGAGAGCTCATACAAGCTCCCTCTGAGAAAGAAGAGGAAGAATGTTGTGAAAGAGGAAGAAGACGATCACATAGAAAACAACATCAATAGATCACAGAGCAACTGGGGATGCTCTTTATGACTCCATTGGTGATCTAGAAGAAGAAAACATAAAGTTGAAAGAAAGGATCAGGGAGTTGGAAGACACCTTAATGCCTCTTCCACTTCTTTTGATTCCTTTGTCAATAGTCAGACCCACCACACCCGTTGCTAGATTGAGAGGATATTAAAGGATACTTACATCAGCCAAGAGATATGTAGAAATAAATATTAAGAAGATAATCGCATTGATCACAAAGGCATTGGAGGTTTCGAAAAAAAATGTTTATTTTGGCTCGAGGGCGTATGCCTTCCATGAATATTTATAAGTCGATCTGAAGAAAAAATAAGGTTTCTACATTGATTGTGTATTAACCTTTGAAACCAAAGTATCTAACATTATGGAACTAAGAAGAAGAGAGAAGGATCTTCCATCCCCAAGTTGGATAAAATAGTTGAATGTGTCTCGAAGGAAAAGATTAAAAATTTGAATAATATTGTTCAAGCGTGCAGTAGAGCCATACTGAAAAGGTAAGAACTATTCAAGAGGGTCATGGAGATAGAACTAGATGGAGGTACTAACGAAGTACAATACCCTAAATTAATTCTCAACTCAATGTTCCTAACAAAGAAACATTTTGACGAACAAGTTGAGATATTTAAAGGGTTATCAATTGAAATGTTTTATGGTATACTTGAATATGATGAAGATGACATAGAAAATTGGCTAGTGGACTATTCCATGGAGAATCAAGATATTGAGGAAGAAGTACATGGAATTTCCCTTGATTTGAGAGACTTGGAGGGTGAGTTATTCCACATTAAAATTCATCATGAGATAAACATTGCACCAATGAAAAATTATATTGAAGAATGGATCAAAGAAAGCAATCAAAAAATTGACTAATGAACAGAAACAAATAGTTGAGATGGTTCCTGGAACTGTTAATGAATACAATAAAAGGACAACATCAAGAAAGTGAAGACACGAGAGACCATCATAGTAAGTTTATTTTCATCACATCTTTCTTTCTTTATGAGTTCTTTCATCCAGTTACTCTTCATCTTTGACTATAAAGGTTTAATCGAAGTCTGATAACTTCTCTTTTTATTCTTTCCAGATCTTATTTTTCTTTTACCTCCTACGAAAAGATTAATTCTTGTTTATATTTTATTTATGTTCTGTGAGAACCCCAATCCCAATCCTAAGGACAAATGCATTTTAAATTTCAAACAATATGTAACACACTATATAATTTTTAGAAATTTCAAGAGATCTATTTTGTGATAAGTTTTGATTGTGCTTTGTAACTCTGAGTTTTGAGTATAAAGTATTTGATATTGATTTATACTTATCTTTAATTGAGTTTCCCATGTGTCATTTATGTTAAAGTTCTCTTATGCATGCATATCATCTTCTTTTTATTTTATGTGATCATAAATATTTAGTTTAACAATGATGGATGTGAGTAATTTTTCTCTATCTCTTTTAAATGCATGAAATGTGTGGTTCATAGTTGTTTATAGAAACATTCTTTAATAAGAAAAAAAAAACATTTTCCTTTCTTGTTATTTTTCTTGCAATATTTATATTTCTTTGATTACCATGACAAAATTTTGTAAATTCCCATATTCTGAAGATCTAGAGTCCTAAGAAAATATTAAAATAAAGAGGAGTATCACCTCTATTAAAACATAGGGGGATTTACATCCTTGTGAGGTTGTTGTTTCGGTCCTAACAGATTCAAGCGTCAACATTTTTGGAGACCATACTAGGGAATGACCTGAAATTTGGAATCTTGTTTAGATTTTTTTTGAAAAATATATGACATTTCCCAAGGTTGATCAGTCCCACCTGGAAATTAGATTAAATAATCAACGAAGCATCTTACATCAACTATATAATATGGTAATAATGATAGTTGAGACCCAAAAAGAATTAGAAAGGTCCTCAAAGATCTTAGCCAAAGAAGAAGGAAAAGAGATCCTTCAGAGACAGAAAAGAGACGAACGACAAGACCAAAGAAAACAAAGGCTAGCTAGAGCATTGTTTTGTCCCAACAACCCCTTTCTTTTTCTTTAATCAAAATCTAGAGTCCCTCGAAATTTTACTTCGATTCTTCATATTTTCCCCTTTGACTTGATTAGATTCTTATTGGTTTGATTTGTTTCGAGGTTGGTTTGAGTTTATATTATTTTATTTTGTTTGGTTTGGGTTTCATGAAATTCAAATTCCATTTCGTTTTTCTTTCTATAGATTTTTAATGTTGATGGACGAGCTTCATAATTTGGGATTTTTTATTACAACACATCTTTTCTATGACATTTTTTCACATTTGATCAAATTTGAATGAGGGAGAGACGAACATACAAATCTTAATTCATTAACAATCATTTTCACAAAATCATTTGGTAGGTTTTAATTAATTAAATTATTTTATTAGTTTGCATCCCATTTCAAAATAAAAATAAAATAATAATAAAAAAAAGAATTATCTATCATTTGTTCGATTTTGTGAAAACCCAAATTAATATTTTTCTCCTCTCAATCAACTTAAGCTTCTAGAATTTTAACATCATATTTGAAAGGAAGATATAAACAATGTTTGTTTAGAACTTATAGTTAGTTTAAATTCATTTTTTATTTTATTGTTCTATATTTTGTTTTATTTACAATTTTTAGGTTTCTTTTTGTTTCACGGGTTTCTATTATCAGTGATTTGGTATGGATCTGATCATGGATTGATTTTATTATCTAAATACGTTCAAGATGATTGATCCAAAAATAATATTGGATTGCTGCAAATAAATTTATGAGCAAAAATAGATAAAATTTGGAAATACATAAAGAACAGAAAGACGATTTTTCGAGATTGATTGCAGTCAAATCGTGAGGAATCTCAAGAAACAGTTTAAAACCCATCTCCAAACTGGACCCATTTAACTTACAAGGGGGAATTTTTCCAAACAAATGCACAATTTGAGAGATATTTGTGTTTCTTTACGAGACAAATTTTAGGTGGCAAAAATTATTAGTTATGCCCAGACTGTTCATTCATGATATAAATATATGAGAAAGTTCAGAGCCATGGAGATCTAGGAAATTGAGAGGAGGATTTTTATCCTTTCTCTTTTGTAAACTTTTTTCTTTTCAAATGGAGTAACGGATGGTTGGAATCTTTGGGAGAATGGACGAGTATTTTCAAAGAAGAATACATAATTCCATGTTGCTTAATGGCTTTTGTCGTGTGAGTAAAATGGTTTTATTTCATTATAATATCTTCATATTCTTTGAATAATTGATTATGCATTGATTTAAATTAGCTTTAGTCTATTTTATCGATACATGGTTATTTGCTATCATTTATATATTAATGTTTTCAATCTTTAAGAGTCTAGTATCCCAAAAGTTCTTCCTGGACCATATGATGAACATAATTTGTTGAAATTATATGAGAAAACAATTTACTCTTTGGCTTTTGTGATTTTGTAGATTGTGCAATAATTTATGAATATGAAACTTTATCTGTATTGAACTAGCTTTAGACTATTCTGCATATAATTTTTCATGTTAAGTTTTTATTTATATGGTTCATTATCTTTTGGTTTAGTTTATATCTGTGACTAATCACCTATTCAAGTATTTGGAGTTTACATCTGATGCTAGATAGCTAGTAACACCATTCCTGACAATTGAAATTTCTTTCATTTTCATTTATTGGACATTTCAAGGTCACAAGATATATAATTATTTGTCTTTTGGTCATTATAAACTCACTCCAGAATATGAAAAACTTTCTTGAATTTCTTCAGGAAGTATTATTCTTTCTTTTGTCATAGGTTTACACTTGACACAGGTAAAGAGGAGCTCATACAAATACAAATAGATGAATTTATCTTAGTACTACTGATCAGTGAGATCTTAGTAGGTGCATTACTTTCTTTTATTCATATTTTTTTATATATGAATGAGATAGTTATCGCATTAATTAGCTTTGAATGTTTGTGTGTCATTGTTTCTGCTTAGTATTTATTAGTTTAAAATATTTAAACATTAAAAAAAACCAAAAATATTTATGTTCTTACTTTATCTTATTTTGAAACATTATTATGAACATTCATTTTCGCAAGATTTCAAGTAAACCTTGTAAACTGTATATAGTTTGTTTATAATCATTTGTATATTCACATTTCTTTTCAATAAACATTAGTAAGTAATATATCATTTGTTAGAATCATAGCTTTAGATTAGTTTATTTCTTTTACTTTTTTTAGGACTTTAGTTGGCCAACGGAGCCATTAAGCCCGTCGGGTCATTTCATTTCAAACGACTTGGCTTATTTAGACAACCTCGGTCTAGATTTGACCTTTCAGTTGACAGTGTGTCACTTATACCCATCAACAAATGGTGCTAGAAGGAGGGATGAGGTAATTTTAATGATTAAATGTTTTATCCCTCAGTCTGTCATAATTCCAGATTTATAAATTCTTCTTTTGTGTCATCTTGAAATGCACTAGAAGGCAGGCCAGACTAACAAGCTAGCCTTGTAGGATTCTTTGTTTTGAATTTATTTAATTTCCCATGGCTCCCCAAATCACTGTGTTAGAACATGCTTTCCACTTCTCATTACCTGATATTCTCAACAAGACAATCTCTCTCTTGTCCAAACTCACCTTTGATGGTGGGGGGAATGTATCTGCAAAAGACCATCTTCACATGTTTTGGTGTAAATGAATCAAGCATGATATTTCTAATTTAAATGTTCTATGCAGATTGTTCGCTTTTACTTTCAGGGGTCGGATTAAAATTTGGTTTCAGTCTTTTCCAGCATATTACATTATTGATTGGTTTCAGTTTGTAGATGATTTTTTAGATTCTTTTGAAAAATATAATTACAATCAATTATGTGAATAATTTCAAACTTTACTAATCAATGACAATTCATATCCAAAAGGATTTTCAACAAGAATCCATCATGTTCTTTGTAAATTTAATCTTGATGACATGTCATTTGTACTAAATTTCCTCTATGATGCTTGCATCCATTTCATCCAGTCATATTCAATCGTGAATGATGAATTGGTTAAAAATCCTATCACTCAATTGCGAGAATAATTTTGTTCACAGGATGAGAGGAATCCATCCGAATATTTTGAACAAGAAAGGGAGGTAAAATCTATTGAAAAGGTTCTTACTGACAATCAAATTGGTTTTTCCTCTGAATCATTGTATACTTATCCCTCGACCATCGTGGAAGAAGATTTGATGTTGGGTCAAGATGAATGGCCATATTCTTCTAATTCTTTCTCTAATCAGTACTTAGATTCAATTATTGAAGAACACTTAGGTGATGAAAATGATCTTAAGCGTTCTAACATTCCAATGAAACAGATTATAGATGTAGATCTACAATTGGAAGAAGAAACCTTAAACCTTCATCCACAAATCATACCTTATCCACATGAAAGATTAGATGTTTGTCATGAAAGTTTTGAATTGTCTATCATATAAGAGGCAAATTTAGATGACCGTATTATGTTGAAGTATTTATCACCAAAAGAGAGTGAAAGTATTAAGACAAGTGAAGAGGAATGTCTTGAGAATAACATTGTTAAATATCATATCCCAAGAGATTATTTTCATGTGCTCATTTATGATTCCTTTTTGTAAGGAACCTCCTGGTTACGACAACAACTCTTTAACAGGTGCAATTTTTTTTTTGTTTGAGGTGTGTGCGCGCATGTAAAAGGAACATACACACTTGACTCTACGTCACCACCCGACGACCGACAAGATGCAACCACACAGAACACAACCAGAAGGCTTAAGGCGCACAACAAATAACTGCAAGCATAAACGACTTACTGGGTTATGCATGGTACAACATCAAGGAAGAATCCATAGTAGTGGATTTTACTATTTATGCACAGTAAAGTAGGGCGTTTAATCTTAGTTCCCTGCTCCGGAGAGAGAGAAGGTCAGATAGGCTCCTGGCCGACTGCTCAGGCAGAAACTAGTAATCTTCGTCAGGTGTGTCGCAAGAGTGGAAACCCTACCTTTAAAGGGCCCGAGACTCTTGATACGACAATGGATTCTTTACATGGAAATAATCATAGACACAGACTTACATACTCAGGCTACAAGGAGGTTTCTACATCCCGCCCAATGCAACAGTCCAATCAACAATTTATTACAACCCAGCGCAACAATAGACAAAAGAGAAACCACGTCTTCTACGGAAGGTGCAAGACAAGGACTCAGACAATGACCACTAATATTAATGACAAGGAAATGTCTATGACTCAACAATGATTGATTATTAGCCAAATTCTCCATTTAATTTCATTAAAGCACGAGTACATTAGCATAAGGTAAATCTAATTAAATTGTTTCCCTCAGTTTAAGGGCCTTAACCTTGCGTTGAATTATAAAAGAATTGAAGGTCCTTACATTGTTTTAACCTCGCCATTACATTTATACTACCACAATATTGTAAACAAACAAGGTCCTTATAGTCCTATGTTATCAAGGCTACATAGCATTTTCCCGAGGGTGAGGATATTACATTACATGTTTCAACGATAATTTACCATGACCTTACATTATAGAGATATTTCCATTACATAAAAGTCACCTTACATCTTGTACATTATGAGTACAATAAAAATACACTGACGTTACCCTAGAACAATAACAACCTCCATTTTACATCACAAATCCTTGCAATTAAATAACCATAATGATTGTGACTTAAATATCATTTATGATGAGGTTGCACTATCTATTAAATAAATAAAGCAATCACTGATGATTCCAAGATTCCATTGCATTCACTAAGGCTATGCACATCCTTGAAATTTATTGCAATTTACACTACAGAAACGTCTCTATATAAGTCTATTAAATAAAATTTACACCAGGTATATATCCTTTAAACAACTTGTTCAACATTGAGGATTCCATTGTTTTCTTAAGCCTCTCTGTATATTTGAATTTAAAGTAACTACACTACACAACCAAATCACGGAAGGGTCCAGGGTCTTTTCAATGGTTCACAAATTTCATTAAGAAAAATTATATAAAAGTAATCAATCTTACAACCACAAATTTATTCAATTCGTAAAACCATAATTCTTATTTTAATCAAATACAACTATTCAATTGCAACCCATAGAAATTATAAACTTAATTACGATTTAACCACAACTGAACTTTTTAAACGAAATAATACTTGTTATGCAATTAACTGTAAAAATATTTTTGTTTTATCCCCCTTTTTATAAAAAAATTATCTAATTAAAATTAAGGATGTTTAAGCTAACCATTAAGGAACAAGGAAAGGAAAGGTCCGAGGGTAACTAGCTCCCACCCTACAAAAGA
>ML799090.1:775235-787164 GCA_009831015.1 Picea engelmannii | reverse complement strand
AGGAAAAGGTACTTGCAATATTAAATTAGTAAGCACATCAACTGTCCATCGATGATTGAACCAAACTTTTGGCCACAGAATCTGGAAAACCGTTCTTAGAAATACATGCAAGGTAAATGTAATCTTAGGAAAATACGATCCAGGAATAAAGTTATCGCATTTGATAAGGATAAAAAATTGGTTGTAGCATTTAAGAACACTGCTAAGGGTATTTTCCTGGTTAGGAGGCGTTGTCAGAAATCAAGCACTCTGTGGCATTTAGGCACACAGTCCACAATCAAGGCGGTGAATGGACCCAAGACATCGTTGTAGTAATTATGGTCATCTCCATATTTAAAAGGCCAGTCAACAATTAAGGCAACCTCGAGGCCAATTCAACGCAACCACAGTCCACAATTAAAGGCGAGTGTAGTGGGCATACCAGCATTGTGCTCATCCTTCTAATTAGCACAGGGTGGTCATTTACATGGAAACTCAGTCACATCTCGATGGAAAAATGGTGGTCAATTAAACAGTGAACTCAACACGTTTAAGGGAAAAAAATCCTGGGCATAAAACAACATAATCGGTCATGATTACAGGCAAAACGTGGTCATACAAACGGAAAAATCAACACAGTTTGAGGAAAAACCAATGGGGTCATAACAACCACAAACTCAAACATGGTTTAAAGCCAACTCGGGGTCAGGTAGTCGGTAACCTCCGACGCATTTTTAGGGAAAGCATGTACAGGAACGCACACCAGAAGGACGTTCACTGTTATCCATAGTTAAAGGATGCAAGGCTGTGCTCAATGCAAAAGAAGGACTTCCTGCAGCTGTAATAATGAAAAAGGGAAAACACTAATAAGGCTCACCAGAATTAACGCCATCAATTTGCAGAGATTTTTTTGTTTTTCTTGGACACCCGTAAAGCTGATATAAGCCCCAAACGCAAATTTACTTTTTATTTATTTTTATTTTTAAAACAGTCGATGGACTGAGATAAACAACAACGCAGAGAACAAATGCTGAGTTCAAGTGCGCTAATCTGCGGGGTCAATACATAATGACAACAAGCCTGGTTTAAGTGGCTGATGTTTTTTTTTTACCAGGAGTTGAAGGGAAAACGATAATCAGGTTTAGAACCATCAGATCCAAAAGACAACCAGACCGACACAAATCGGTAAGTCACTGCCGGCTACCTGATTGGGTAAAAACGCCAATTACCAAAGGGTAAATCACCTTGGCTCTAAAAATATAAATTTGCCTTGGATTAAAAATAAATTAGGACAATTTCCAGCATGCCAGAATATATAATACGATTCATCATTTCAAACTTCAAACGTAGATAGATCTTAATATCTAGAGAAATTTCAGAAAGCCATGATTAAAATACGATTGGTCATTTAATTTGCAACACGCAGACAGATCTTAATATCGGGAGTAATTTCAGAAAGCCATGAATAATATACGAATGGTCATTTTAACTTTACAAAACGCAGACATATCTTAATATCATGATTAATTTTAGAAAGAAATGAATAATATACGAATGGTCATTTTAACTTTACAAAACGAAGACAGATCTTAATATCTGGAGAAATTTCAGAAATCCATGATTAAAATAAGATTGGTCTTTTAACATACTTCTAATCTACTAAAATACAAATCATATTGTTTCCTTGTCGCTTGCCGTGAAAGACTCCGTGCCCCATGTTGCTCTTGCTCTGCGCCACTCCTGCTTGCCGACCGTAGAGACTACACCGGTACCTCCCAGCCAAACGCTAGGGGTACTCTATTTCCCCCTTAGCCCCCTGAGCCGTAACGGGGCCACACAAGATCCATAAGATAATTCTAGCTTCTCAGCTCGCCTTGCAAGGCTGAGCTACCACTCCAATCTGAGCTGAGAAAATCCCAACTCCTCACAAGCAATCAGTCAAGCCATAATCCGGAAATGTAATGTTACGCTTACAACCCATGCCCCTTCTTCCTCATCTACCTTTCTTTTATATAATTTTGAGACCCCCCCCTTTCCCTAAATCACATTTCATTTAAGTTTTAATGAAAACCCTCTAAAAATTCTCTGTCTTACAAGTGTCACTCATCCCCCACGTTTCTCCAAAATTATTTTTTTTAAATTTATTAAAAGGCTCATTTCCCTATTTTTATTATTCCCTTTCTTTCCTTTTTTTTTTAAACCAAAAAGGTAAATGCGCTAATTAATCCTTTCATTTATTATTTATTTAATTATCTTTTGTTCTTTCACAAGTTAGGAAATAGTTTCTTCTTTGCAAATATTTAAAACCATTAGTTTTAATTTAATTCTTACTCTCATTATTTACCCCAACAATTTTATGAAGACCTAACTATTACTTAAGTGGGTTTTTGTTTGAATTTTTATTTTTATCCTAGGGCCTTTTTATTTAAGGTTACACTAAAATTTTTACCCTAGAAAAGTCTTAGGCTTAGGACTTAGATTCTGATCTAGGCAACAATTGGTTAGGGAAGTTGTTTAAGGATTTCTTAAGGCATTAATATCTTAGGGCCATCTAGGTTTGTTTCTTCATCATGATCAACGCAACGTTCCCTTCAGGACGCACTACGTGCTCCAAGGGTGCCACTCGCCTCGTTCGTTTCTTTCGCGCGACGTGCCCTTCAGGATGCACCAAGTGCTCCAAGTGTGCCACTCGCCAACTTGTGTTTTGTTTGTGCGACGTGCCCTTCAGGATGCACCACGTGCTCCAAGGGTGCCACTCGTCGACTTAACTGATTGGTAGACATCTATAACCCCTCGAGTCAACACTCTGCTAGGTGAACTTGTGGGAGACTAACGGATCTAAGGAATAAGGCCCCTGCCTTATTGCGCACCCCTTAGAATCATCGTGAGCGACTATCATAGTCTTCCCTCACGACATCGTGGATCCTCTAGAACTAGGTAATCGTTAACCTACAGTTCGAGCTAGGACGGGAGTGCTAGTAGGTTGTGGCAGGGTTGTTGTCCACACCTCTCCCTCAACCTCTCTGGAAATCATGTGTGGCCCCTTTACTCCATATGTGAGTCTGGTCAGCAAGCTATCGTCAGCGTGCATCATCAACAATTGTGTCAGAACATGTCAACATCATATCATCAAATCAATGTAATATCACAGTAAATAAATTAACCCAAATAGCACACTCCCTGACTCAATCCGGAGTCCAAGGGGTTCCATCGATGCCTCTGCATCCTCAAGGTCCAAAACCCTACACACTTAATAAAACTGAGTCAATAGCACCTGTCTACATCAAGAAGTAAAACATCATGTCGTCTATCATAACGCATCCTAATCAAGTATAAATGTTTTAACATCATAAAAGTCCAGATCACTTGCGAGCAAGTGTCCTCAAATAATAAGTTTTCTCAGTGCGCCAGAGGGGGATGTTACATACACCCCCTCTTGGTATAAACTTTGTCCTGAATGTTCTCAGTATAAATGCCAAAATAAAAGTATCACAGTGTCATAAGTCTATCTATCAAACAAAAATGGAAATCGTTGGCGCATATCATATGCGTCCTCCCAGGTCGCCGAGTGCGAACTATAACTATCCCACTGGACCTTGACCTGATCTACCGTTCGACGTCGTAACTGTCGAATGCGATGATCTGAGATGCGGGCTGACTCAGCCGTGAGCGCTCCCTCGTCCAATACCTACAAGGAACTCATGTCAATCACGTGTGTAGGATCACTAATATAATGTCTCAGAACAGATACATGAAAAACATAGTGCATACGCCTCAAAGAATCAGGCAAGGATAGTCAATAGGCCACGGGCCCCTTTCTCTCCATGATCTTGAAAGGTCCCACGAACCTAGGAGAGAGTTTAGCTCCCTTTCCAAACTTGATCGAACTCTTATGCGGTTTAACCCGCAAGAACACTTGATCGTCGACCTCGTAACTACGGTCGACTCGGTGCGCATCGGCATAACTCTTCTGCCAATCCTGCTCTTCTTTTATCCTTTGTCTTATGGTTTTCATTTGCTCTTCCATTTCTTGGATTTCTTCTGGTCCCACCAGGAACCTATCCTCAAGTTGATCCCAACTCAAGGGTGTCTGACACGGTCGCCCATAAAGAAACTCAAAAGGCACCATCTTAATGGTGCTCTGGTAACTGTTGTTGTAAGCGAACTCTACTAGAGGCAAGAACTCCTCCCAACGCTTTTGTTGGTCCATCACGTACATGCGCAACATGTCTTCCAAGGTTTGGTTCGTTCTTTCGGTCTTTCCGTCAGTCTCTGGGTGATATGTAGTACTAAAATTGAGTTGTGTTCCCAAGGCCTCTTGAAAACTCGTCCAAAATCGTCCAGTAAACACCGATCCTCGATCGGATATAATCTTCTTAGGCACGCCATGCAGCCTCACAATCTCACTGATGAAAAATATCACTATGTCAGGTGCCTGATACGTCGTACGCACAGGAATAAATTGAGCACTCTTTGTCAGAGTGTCTACTCCTACAAAAATCGAGTCGTGTCTCCTTGTTGTCAGTGGCAATCCAACAATAAAATCCATCGAAATAACTTCCCATTTCGATTCCGGGATGGCATGTGGTTGAAGTAATCCTACCGGGTGTCTATGTTCATCCTTTATCTGCTGACACTATAGACATCTGGCCACATAGTTGACTATGTCAGCCTTCATTCCCTTCCATAAGAATAATGGTTTAAGGTCTTCCCTCATCTTCGTAACCCCCGGGTGAGCCATGTAAACTACTCTATGAGCCTCGCTCAGGATCAACATCCTCAACTCGTCGTTTGGTGGTACGTAAATCCGACCTCTAAACCTCAATAACCCATCACTATCAAAAGAAAATCCCTCATATCGTGGTACCATCATTGTGTTTTGTCCGATAAAATCCTCGACTTCTTTGTACCAGTCATCGTCACGGTGTAAAGTGAGAATCTTCTCATGTAGATTCGTTTGAAGAGGCAACACCGAAAATATGCATGGCCTCCGACTCAAAGCATCCGCCACTCGATTCACTGTTCCCTTTATGTAAGTAATCTCGAAGTTGTACTTGATAAGAAATTCCGACCAACGTCGTTGTCGCACGTTCAGGTCGCTTTGCATGAAAATGTGTTGCAGCCCACAATGATCAGTCTTTAATTCAAATTTTCATCCAACAAGGTAGTGTCTCCAAACCTTCAAGGCATAAATGATGGATAATAACTCCAAATCATGCATTGCGTAGTTCTCCTCATGTCTTCTCAGCTTCCTCGAAATGTAAGCAATCACTCGTTCGTCTTGCATCAAGACTCCACCTAATCCTTCCTTGGAAGCGTCAGTGCATACCAAGAAGTCCGTGTCCATGTCAGGGACCTTTAGTATCAGCACTGTCGTCAACAACTCCTTAAGCCTCTGAAATGCTTCCACGCATTTCTCGGTCCAGACAAACTTCTTGTTTTTCTTCTGCAATTCCATGATCGGATTTGCTATCTTCGAAAATCCCTCGACAAACCGTCGATAGTATCTTGCTAAACCCATAAAACTACGCACTTCTGTGACATTCGTCGGTGCAGGCCATTCCATAATAGCCTCAACCTTGGTTGGATCCACGACGATACCTTCGTTGGAGATGACATTCCCTAAGTAGTGAATCCTCGATTGATAAAAAGAGCATTTGGACAACTTCCCATACAATTTGTGTTCTTGTAAACATTGTAGTACCAAGCACAAGTGCTTTTCATGCTCCTCTGTCGTCCGAGAGTAGATCAAAATATCGTCAATGAATACTTGGACGAACTTGTTCAAGTACTCGCGGAACACCCCGTTCATCAAACTCATGAATACCCCTGGGGTGTTTGTCAGTCCAAATGGTAAAATAGTAAACTCATAATGTCCAAATCTCGTCTTAAAGGTGGTCTTAGGGACATCATCCTCCTTTATCCGTAACTAGTGATACCCTGATCACAAATCGATCTTGGAGAACACTGTCGCACCCTTCATTTGATCGAACAGATCATCAATTCTTGGAAAGGGATATTGATTCTTGATCGTGGCCTTGTTCAGTTGACGGTAGTCAATGCAAAGCCTCCACGATCCATCCTTCTTTCATATGAATATAACCGGTGCACCCCACAGTGACACACTAGGAAGTATCAGTCCCAGGTCCAACAACTCCTTCAGTTGCATTTTCAACTCTTGCAACTCTAGGGTCAACATTCTATAAGGTGTTCTTGCTATCGGTTCGGTCCCCGGTTTCAGGTCTATGGTAAACTCCATTTCCCTTTCCGATGACATCCCAGGTAACTCCTCTAGAAACACGTCCGCAAACTCCTTCACCACCGGAAAGTGTTCTAGACCTTCCACCACTCCCTTTTAATTTAGCGCCAGGATCACATAAAGTTTGCACCCCTTGCGAATACTCTTTCATAATTATAAGGAAGAGACAAACCTCAGGGAAACTCCTTGGTTCCATCCTACAATCACACGTCTCTTTCCTTCGTCATCAACCAATCTCAACCGTTTCGTTTTACAGTTGAGTATCACCTCATGCGATTCCAACCAATCCATACTGATCACGACGTCATAAGATCCTAATATCGTGAAGTACAAGTTGACCCTCGTGACAAACTCTCCCAGGTTAAGGGCATAGCCCGTAACCTTTCCTCCAACCCTCTGTTTGGCTCCCGAAGCCATCTCCACGAAGATAAACTCATCTTGTTCGACTGCCTTTACCTTAATCCTTTTTAGCGCTGCACCAGAAATGAAACTCTCAGTAGCACTGGGGTCTATCAAAATACTAAGGGTCTGGTCAGCGACAATACCTATCGTCTCGAGCATAGTCGACTGGTGCTCTTCCTGGCGGTTATTCACCGCTGCATGAATTCGATGGGCCTTTCCCATATCTCCCACTGTAGTGGGTCTGACTGATCTGGACACCTTGGTCCTCTCCACAGGACAGTCGCACTGGTAGTGTGGCTCTCCACACGTCCAACACCCCTTCTTCGGTCCAGTAGTCCTGGTACCCGAAGTAGAAGATGACTTCCCACCGGCCTGAAACCCTGGTCTGTTCTGCTGAACATGCCTAAACTGCTGCTACTATGGGCAACGCTGCTGCTGGTGCTATGGTCCTCGATAAGGTGTCCGCTGCTGAGGCGGCAGTCGTTGGGATGTAGAAAAAGTGTATCCCCTCTGGAAAACAAGATATCCCGATGTATGTCTCGCTGGTGTCTGATGCTTTGGCATACCAGATGAACCCTGCCCTGCTAGTCTCGCTGGAGTCCTGGTCTGACCCCCACTGATAAGCTCCTCCTCTGCTATGAGGGCCTTTTGGATAGCGTCGTGCAAGGTTTGAGGCATCAAGATCCTAACCTTTTCACACAGGTTGTCGTTAAGGCCAAACATGAACCTGTTGACCTTGAGCTTCTTAGTGTTAAGGTGCGGAGCATACCAGAGAAGCTCCATAAAATGTGCCTCATACTCGGTCACCGTACGACCTCCCTGTCGTAATGCATTGAACTCATTGAGCTTACGCTCAATGAATTTCTCTGAAAGGTACCTCTCTCGGAACCATTCCTCAAACAGTTCCCATGACACGTCTTCAACGGCCATGTTCAGCTGCAACAGGAGTGTCTTCCACCATAGAAGAGCACTCCCCTTTAGTTGAAATACTTCCATGCGGACCTTCATGTTGGAGGTATAATCGCGAAGTGTGAAGCACATCGCCATATTATCCAACCATGCCTTGGCTGCGGCGCCATCTGGGGCACCAAAGAACTCGGGAAATTTAACCTTCTCGAGTTCGCGGTGAATGCTACCTGTAATGGCCGGTGCACACGGCGACACCTCAGCGGGTGCCGGCGCCCTGGCCTCGTCTCTGTCCAATCGGTTGATCAATGCCTCGAACATGCACTGAAAAGATCTCATCATCCCAACAACATCGCCAACCGCTATTTGTTCCTGTCCGAGAACCTGCTCGCCTCCCTGGGGGTTAGACCCCTCAGGCGTGGATGCTACTGCAGGCATCACGCCTCCTCCCCTAGTACCTCGTCATCTACCTCCATGGTGTCCCCTAACCATGATTTCCTGCATGCACACAATCAACTCTATCAACACTAGTATAATAAAATCAATTGTGACAACGAAAGCCGTAGCGAATCCCAAGTCGCGGGTCAAACCCGCTCTGATACCATATGTAAGGAACCTCCTGGTTACGACAACAACTCTTTAACAGGTGCAAATTTTTTTTTGTTTGAGGTGTGTGCGCGTGTGTAAAAGGAACATACACACTTGACTCTATGTCCCCACGCGACGACCGACAAGACGCAACCACACAGAACACAACCAGAAGGCTTAAGGTGCACAACAAATAATTGCAAGCATAAACAACTTACTGGGTTATGCACGGTACAACACCAAGGAAGAATCCATAGTATTGGATTTTACTATTTCTGCACAGGAAAGCAGGGCGTTTAATCTTATTTCCCTGCTCCGGAGAGAGAGAAGGTCAGATAGGCTCCTGGCCGACTGCTCAGGCAGAAACTAGTAATCTCTGTCAGGTGTGTCGTAAGAGTGGAAACCCTGCCTTTAAAAGGCCCGAGACTCTTGATACGACACTGGATTCTTTACATGGAAATAATCACACACACAGACTTACATACTCAGGCTACAAGGAGGTCTCTACATCCTGCCCAACGCAACAGTCCAATCAACAATTTATTACAACCCAGCGCAACAATAGACAAAAGAGCAACCACGTCTTCTACAAAAGGCGCAAGCCAAGGACTCAGACAATGACCACTAATATTAATGACAAGGAAATGTCTATGACTCAATAGTGATTGATTATTAGCCAAATTCTCCATTTAATTTCATTAAACCACGAGTACATTAGAATAAGGTAAATCTAATTAAATTGTTGCCCTCAGTTTAAGGGCCTTACCCTTGCGTTGAATTATAAAAGAATTGAAGGTCCTTACAATGTTTTAACCTCGCCATTACATTTATACTACCACAATATTGTAAACAAACAAGGTCCTTACATTCCTATGTTATCAATGCTAAATAGCATTTTCCCGAGGGTGAGGATATTACATTACATGTTTCAATGATAATTTACCATGACCTTACATTATAGAGATATCACCATTACATAAAAGTCACCTTACATCTTCTACATTATCAGTACAATAAAACTACTCTGACGTTACCCTAGAACAATAACAGCCTCCATTTTACATCACAAATCCTTGCAATTAAATAACCATAATGATTGTGACTTAAATATCATTTATGATGAGGTTGCACTATCTATTAAATAAATAAATCAATCACTGATGATTCCAAGATTCCATTGCATTCACTAAAGCTATGCACATCCTTGAAATTTATTGCAATTTACACTACAGAAACGTCTCTATATAAGTCTATTAAATAAAATTTACACCAAGTATATATCCTTTAAACAACTTGTTCAACATTGAGGATTCCATTGCGTTCATAAGCCTCTCTGTATCTTTAAATTTAAAGTAACTACACTACACAACCAAATCACAGAAGGGTCTGGGGTCTTTTCAATGGTTCACAAATTTCATTAAGAACAATTATATAAAAGTAATCAATCTTACAACCATAAATTTATTCAATTCTTAAAACCATAATTCTTATTTTAATCGAATACAACTATTCAATTGCAACCCATAAAAATTATAAACTGAATTACGATTTAACCACAGCTGAACTTTTTAAACGAAATAATACTTGTTACGCAATTAACTGTAAAAATATTTTTGTTTTATCCCCCTTTTTATAAAAATTTTATCTAATTAAACTTAAGGATTTTTAAGCTAACCATTAAGGAACAAGGAAAGGAAAGGTCCGAGGGTAACTAGCTCCCACCCTACAAAAGATGATATGGCAGGTTTTTATTTATTTATTTATTTATTTTATTTAGGAAAAGGTACTTGCAATATTAGATTAGTAAGCACATCAGTTGTCCATCGATGATTGAACCAAACTTTTGGCCACAGAATCTAGAAAACCATTCTTAGAAATACATGCAAGGTAAATGTAATTTTAGGAAAATACGATCCAGGAATAAAGTTATCGCATTTGATAAGGATAAAAAATTGGTTCTAGCATTTAAGAATACTGCTAAGTGTCTTTTCCTGGTTAGGAGGCATTGTCAAAAATCAAGCACTTCGTGGCATTTAGGCACACAGTCCATAATCAAGGCGGTTAATGGACCCAAGACATCATTGTAGTAATTATGGTCGTCTCTAGATTTAAAAGGGCAATCAACAATTAAGGCAACCTCGAGGCCAATTCAACGCAACCACAATCCACAATTAAAGGCGAGTGTAGTGGGCATACCAACATTGCGCTCATCCTTCTAATTAGCACAGGGTGGTCATTTACATGGAAACTCAGTCACGTCTCGATGGAAAAATGGTGGTCAGTTAAATAGTGAACTCAACACGTTTAAGGGAAAACAATCCTGGGCATAAAACAACATAATCGGTCACGATTATAGGCAAAACGTGGTCATACAAATGGCAAAATCAACATAGTTTGAGGAAAAACCAACAGGTTCATAACAACCACAAACTCAAATACGGTTTAAAGGCAACTCAGGGTTAGGTAGTCGGTAACCTCTGATGCATTTTTAGGGCAAGCGTGTACAAGAACGCACACCAGAAGGACGTTCACTGTTATCTATAGTTAAAGGATACAAGGCTGTGCTCAACGCAAAAGAAGGACTTCTTGTAGCTGTAATCATGAAAAAGGGAAAACACTGACAAGGCTCGCCAGAATGGACGCCATCAATTTGCAAAGATTTTTTTGTTTTTCTTGGACACCCGTAAAGATGATATAAACCCCAGACGCAAATTTACTTTTTATTTTTTTTATTTTAAAATAGTCGATGCACCGAGATAAACAACAATGCAGAGAAAAAATGCTGAGTTCAAGTGCACTAATCTGCGGTGTCAATACATAATGACAACAAGCCTGGTTTAAGTGGCTGATGTTTTTTTTTTACCAGGAGTTGAAGGGAAAACAATAATCAGGTTTAGAACCATCAGATCTACAAGACAACTAGACCGACACAAATCGGTAAGTCACTGTCGGCTACCTGATTGGGTTAAAACGCCAATTACTAGAGGGTAAATCACCTTGGCCCTAAAAATATAAATTCTCCTTGGATTAAAAATAAATCAGGACAATTTCCATCACGCCAGAATATATAATATCATTTATCATTTCAAACTTCAAACGCAGACAGATCTTAATATCTGGAGAAATTTCAGAAAGCCATGATTAAAATACGATTGGTCATTTAATTTAAAACATGCAGATAGATATTAATATAGGGAGTAATTTCAGAAAGCCATGAATAATATACGAATGGTCATTTTAACTTTACAAAATGCAGACAGATCTTAATATCGGGAGTAATTTCAGAAGGCCGTGAATAATATACGAATTCTCATTTTAACTTTAGAAAACGCAGACAGATCTTAATATCTGGAGAAATTTCAGAAAGCCATGATTAAAATAGGATTGGTCCTTTAACATACTTCTAATCTACTAATATACAAATCATACTGTTTCCTTGTCGCTTGCTGCAAAAGACTCTGTGCCCCGTGTTTCTCTTGCTCCGTGCCGCTCCTGCTTGCCGACTGTAGAGACTACACCGGTACCTCCCAGCCAAATGCTAGGGGCACTTTGCTTCCCCCTTATCCCCCCGAGCCACAAAGGGGCCACACAAGATCCAAAAGATAAGTCTAGCTTCTCAGCTCGCCTCGCAAGGCTGAGCTACCACTCCAATCCGAGCTGAGAAAATCCCAACTCCTTACAAGCAATCAGTCAAGCCACAATCCTGCAGCGTAACGTTACGCTTACAACCCATGCCCCTTCTTCCTCATCTACCTTTCTTTTATAGAATTTTGAGACCCCCCCCCCTTTCCCTAA
>ML799090.1:741528-768943 GCA_009831015.1 Picea engelmannii | reverse complement strand
CAACAATATGATTGCAATGACAGGTGTTGATACCAATCGCTGCCACACATAATCTAACAGGCAGGGATCATGACTCAAATCAAAGTTATAAAAATTGGAATGCCAGTAACGCATGAGTCAACAAATTCGGCATTACAAAAGAAGAAAAATGAACCCAGGGATCATAACTAAATTTCAACAGTTACAGTCAAAAGGGGGCTATGCTTCGACACAGGAATGGCTTGAAGAGATTCGTCGGCCAAATGAGGGAGTCATCCCCATAAAATAATCACAATTCATGAAGGATAAAGCAGGAAATCGGCTACACAATCGCACGGGAGAGGGCGCATTCAATAATTACAGGGAGGCAATCTTATACATTTTGCAGAGGCGAGATGGTAAGATATCAATGGCAGGGTCGAAATTATATAGTTTTTTTTTTATTTTAGTTGCAGAGGCCAAAGAAAGAATTCACCAGGACAAATCACCCTTACCCCAACACAGAATGAAATTTGCCAGAACGAATCCCATCGAATCAAAACACAACGAAAAAGCCAGATCGAATTTCTCCAACTAATCATATGATAAGAAAAATGCCAAAACACCCATTACAAAACGAATCCCAAATTAATAGTTTTAAATCCACGTAATAAACAATGGTATTATCTTTATAACAATTACAGATCGATTTTCCAAACATGACAAATTTGAAATTTTATCTAAAATTGGCAGAGGTAAAATATAGATATCTCATGCAGAGCGAATTCACCACTAACATGCCCTCAGATATATACAACAATGCATTGTCTGACGGTGAGTGCCAAGACTGTAAAAATACACATCCAAAATTTTAAATGTGGATAAATACCTCCGGGAATGTACAACCCAAGCTGGAGGAAGAGACTACAACGAGAGGTTATAGCTGGCATGGTTTTAGTCACAACCAGTCGCATTTGTGTCACCCAAAATGTGACATCATCTCCCTTCGAGATGCACAACCCAACCACAAACTAGAAGCAGAAAGTCAAGCATGAAACACTACAACAAAAAAAACCCACGGGAGATCTAGGAGAGGGATCGGTCCTTGGACAGAAGATAAAAACATCGAGCCCAAGGATAACACATGGCGAAAGCAAGGGTTCACACAGTAAAAATACCTGAGCTAAGATTGGTACGCCTAAAAATAAAACGGTTGCAGAGGTCCAAGAACGCCCCAAGAAGAGACATGTTTGAAGACAAAAAAAAATAGGGTAAGAGATGATCAACGGGAACCAAGCCCATAAATGCAGAGGCAACGCTCAGGATGCACGTAGGTAAACTGTCAAGGAAGGGTTCCAAGATGCAGGGCGTAAGCTCCCTTCTAAGTCCAAGATGAAGCTAGGGAAAAGTGAGGCAAACCACCCTTATTGGCGAAGAGATCAACCAACTAAGCAAGTTTAATTGTTCAACAACGCATAAAACACATAGTAAGTTTATCCCTCCATGCATAAAAATGCAAGGTTAAATTATCCAACAATACATAAAACACAGAGTAATTAAATAAAATTAGCTAATCAATCCATTTACACCGATATACCGATCCCAGCATGAGTCATAATGCATTTTATTCTACTAAATTAAAAATTATACCGTTGCCTTGTCGCTTGCTCTGTGTGTCGTCTGCGTGCTCTGAGCCGCTCCCGATCGCCGACCGTCGAGACCTCACCAGTACCTCCCAGCCAATGCTAGGGGTATTCTGCTTCCCCCTTATCCCCCCGAGCCACAAAGGGGCCACACACTATCCAGATGGTACGTCTATCTCCCAACTCGCCTCGCAAGGTCGAGCTACCACTCCTATCCGAGCTGGAAAATCCCAACTCCCCACAAGTAATCAGTCAAGTCACAATTCCGGCAGCTTAACGTTACGCTAATAGCCAATCCCCTACTTCCTCCTCCTTCCTCTCTTTTATAGAGTTTTAGAACTTCCAAACTTTCCCTAAATCTCATTTAATTTAAGTTTTAATAAAAATCATCTAATAATTCTCCTTCGTACAAGTGTCGCCAATCCCCCACTTTCCTCCAATAATTGTTTTATTTAAATTAATATTTGTCTCATTTCCCTCACCCACCTAGATTTACTTCTAAATTTACTCCTAGGTGTCCCTTAGATTCCCTTACAGGTTTTAAATACTTTCCCTAAAATGATGTTGCTAATTTAGTTCAAATTAGAAGGTTCTTTATTGCAGAATCGTTACTAAGTTGACCTCGCTTTTTACCATAAGTTCATTTCTTTCCCTTATTATGTTTCCTCCATTCCTTAGTTTCCTAATTTTTATTATTCCCTTCTTTCCCCTTTTTATTAGAGCCAAAATGGCAGTTGCGCAAATTAACCTCTTTTCCTTTTTATTAATAATTTAATATCTTTTACACTTTCACAAGTTATACAATTAAATTCTTCTTTAAAATTTTAAATCCACTCATTTTAATTAAATTCTTATTATCTTCATTTTACCCCAAAAATTTTATGAAGACAAAAACTATTACTTAAGTGGTTCTTAGTTTTATTTATTTATTTTTTATTTTTTATTTTTTTTATAGGGTATTTTTCTTAAGGTTAGACAAAAATTTACCCCTAGAGAAGTTTTAGACTTAGAACTTAGATTTTGAACTGGGCAACATTTATTTAGAGAAGTTGTTTTTTTTTTTTTTAATTCTTAACGTGTTAATTTTCTTAGGGTCATCTAGGTTTGTTCCTTTATCCCCATCATCGCGACGTGCCCTTAAAGATGCACTACATGCTCTAAGGGTGCCACTCGCCTCTAGTGTTTCTTTTGCACGATGTTCCCTTTAGGATGCACCACATGCTCCAAGGGTGTCACTCGCCACTTGTGTTTCTTTTGCGTGACGTGCCCTTCAGGATGAACCACGTGCTCCAAGGGTGCCACTCGCTTCTTGACTGATTGGTAGACATCAATAACCCCTGGAGTCAACACTCCGCCAGGAGAACTTGTGGGAGACTAAGGGCTTCTAAGGAATAAGTCCCCCGCCTTATTGCGCGCCCCGTAGAGTCATCATGAACGATTGTCGCAGTCTGCCCTCACGACATCGTGGATCCTCTCGAGCTAGGTAATCGTTAACCTACAGTTCGAGCCATGGCAGGAGTGCTAGTAGGCTGTGGTAGGGTTGTTGTCCACACCTCTCCCTCAACCTCTCTGGTAGTCGTGTGTGGCCCCTTTACTCCATATGTGATTCTGGTCAGCAAGCTATCGTCATCCTTCATCATCAACAATCATGTCAGAACATGTCCACATCATATCATCAAATCAAATGTAATATCACAGTAAATAAATCAACCCAAATAGCACACTCCTTGACTCAATCCAGAGTCCAAGGCGTTCCATCGATGCCTTTGCATCCTCAAGGTCCAAAACCCTACACACTTAGTAAAACCGAGTCAATAGCACCTGCCTATGTCAATGCAGAAAAACATCATGTCATTTATCATAACGCATCATAATCAAGGAAAAATGTTTTAATATCATAATAGTCTAGATCACTTGCGAGCAAGTGTCCTCAAAGAATAAGTTTTCTCAGTGTGCCAGAGTGGGATGTTACATACGACACATCTTCTCTATGGAATGTTTTCACATTTGATCAAATTTGAATGAGGGAGAGACGAACATAGAAATATTAATTTAAACAAAAACCTTATTTTTTATCAACTTTTACTTTCATTTAAATTATGATTATGTTTTTTCCTTTTGTTCATTAACAATCATTTTCACAAAATCATTTGGTAGGTTTTAATTAATTAAATTATTTTATTAGTTTGCATCTCATTTCAAAATAAAAATAAAATAATAAAAAAAAAGAATTATCTATCATTTGTTTGATTTTGTGAAAACTCAAAATCAATATTTTTCTCCTCTCCATCAACTTGAAGCTTCTAGAATTTGAAGATCATATTTGAAATGAAAATATAAACAATGTTTGTTTAGAACTCATAGTTAGTTTAAATTCATTTTTTATTTTATTGTTCTACATTTTGTTTTATTCAAAAATTTTAGGTTATTAATTTAGGTTTCTTTTTGTTTCACAGGTTTCTATTATTCGTTATCTGGTATGGATCTGATCATGGCTTGATTTTATTATCTAAATACGTTCAAGATGATTGATCCATAAATACTATTGGATTGTTGCAAATACATTTATGAGCAACAACAAATAAAATTTGGAAATACGTCAAGAACAAAAAGACAATTTTGCAGGACTGATTGCAGCCAAACCGTAAGGAATATAAAGAAAGGGTTGACATCCCATCTCCAAAATGGATCCATTTAGCTTACACGCAAGGATTTTCCCAAACACATGCACGATTTGAGAGATATTTGTTTCTCTTTACGAGGAAAATTTCAGGTGGTGGAAATTATTAGTGACGCCCAAACTATTCATTCATGATAAAAATATATGAGAAAGTTCAGAGGCATAGAGATCCAGGAAATTGAGAGGAGGATTTTTATCCAAGTTCTCTTTTGTAAAAAAAATTATTTTCAAATGGAGTAACAGATGGTTGAAATCTTTGGGAGAATGGACAAGTATTTTCAAAGAAGAATATGGAATTCTAGGTTGCTTAATGGATTTTTTCCTATGAGTAAAATGGTTTATTTTCATTATAATATCTTCATATTCTTTGACTAATTGATTATGCATTGATTTAAATTAGCTTTAGTCTATTTTATCAATACATGGTTAATTGCTATCATTTATATATCAATTGTTTCAATATTTAAGAGTCTATTATCCCAAAGGTTCTTCCTATTTTGTTGAAAATATATGAGAAAACAATTCACTCTTTGGATTTTGTGCTTTTGTAGATTGTGCAATGTTAATATTGTTTCTCATATAATTTATGAATATGAAACTTTATTTGTATTGAACTAGCTTTAGACTGTTCTACATATAATTTTTCATGTTATGTTTTCATTTTTATGGTTCATTATCTTTTGGTTTAGTTTATATCTATGACTGATCATCTATTCAAGGATTTTAAGTTTACATCTGATACTATATAGCTGGTAACACCATTCCTAAGAATTGAAATTTCTTTCATTTTCGGTTATTGGACATTTCAAGGTCAAAATATATATAATTATTTGTCTTTCTATCGTTATAAACTCGTTCTAGAATATGAAACACTTCCTTGAATTTCTTCAGGAATTATTGTGCTTTATTTTTTCATAGGTTTACACTTGACACAGGTTAAGATGAGTTCATACAAATATAAATAGATGAATTTATCTTAGTATTTTTTATCAGTGAGAGGTTAGTAGGTGCATTGCTTTATTTTATTCAGATTTGTTTATATATGAATGAGATGATGATTGCATTAATTAGCTTTGACTTTTTTTGTGTCATTGTTTCAATTGTATTTTCTTAGTATTTATTATTTTAAAATATTTAAACATTTAAAAAAACAAAAATATTTTTGTTCTTACTTTATCTTATTTTGAAACATTATTATGAACATTCATTTTCGCAAGATTTCAAGTAAACCTTGTAAACTGTATATAGATTGTTTATAATCATTTGTATATTCACGATTCTTTTTAATAAACATTAGGAAGTAATATATCATTTGTTACAATCATAGATTTAGATTAGTTTATTTATTTTACTATTTTTAGGACTTTACTTGGCCAACGGAGCCATTAAATCCGTCGGGTCATTTCATTCCAAACGGCTTGGGTTATTTAGACAACCCCAATCCAAATTTGACCTTGCAGTTGATGTTATGTCACTTACATCTGTCAAGAAGAATCATAAGGACAAAGTTGGGATTGAATCTGGACAAATAAAAAGGACCCATTACGAGAAGTAAAAGCAAGAAAATATGTATCCTAAGAAGAGAAAATCGTATTTCTAGAACCCCTCTCGATATGGAAGAAAGAAATGAACACCCATAAAAAGAACCTCATGAAGAGAGACAAGGAGGTGGAAGAGGTGATGCAAGAAATCAATAAAATCGAAGGAGAATAAGAGATTCCCCTTTAAATATTCTAGGTGAGCAACATAATCTCCCTATTGTCCCTAAGGGTACCTTGAAGGAATTTTTAGGAGACAAAACAATCGATGCAAAGAGGCACCTTCACTTATTTCTTGATGTTTGTGATTTTCATCGTGTCGAGTATGACGATGTCATGGTAAGGTTATCCCTTCAAACCTTATTAGGAAGAGAATATGAATGGTATATTACATTACCCGATAGATAAATTAACTCGTTTAATCACCTCGAAGCCATGCTCCTGACTATGTTCACCCCTCCAATTGCTTATCATACCCTTCTCACTAATTTCACCTAGATTGGTTTGAGGAAGAATGAAAGAATGTGATATTTTAATCTCAGGTTCAATAAAACCTTGAGTAAGATTCCATAAGATAAAATGCCTCATGACCTAGTCATACTCGGTTGTTATAAGAATGAGATTCCCCCAAATGTGAAATATGATATCAGAACATCCTATATGGATACCTTGGAGGAAGAAATGACTAAAGCCACTGAGATGGAAGAAATTATGATTGAAACGGGTGCCAAACCTGACATCATATTGGGAAAAGTAAAAAGGTAGCTGTGAAGATTAAGTATTGATAATCAAGGATCCTCTATTTAAAGAAAAAGATAAGAATGCAAGCCACGAATGACCCAAAATCAAACAATTAGAGGAGGATTTTTCAAGGGAACCATACCGGATGTGAAGGTAGACCTTGTTGCGGCACAATAAACCAAGAAAAGAATTGAAATTATACAAATGAATAGAACTATCAAGCAAATGTAGAACGAGATAACTAGAATGAGAAGGGGGGGTAATTATGTAGAAAATACGAGAATTTTGGTCCCAGAGAAAAGAAGGAACCCCCCCCAAGAAAACAGAGTTAGGTTTGAAAACATGGATAATACGCAAAGACCAAGGGTTCACAGGCAGGCTACTCCCAATGAAGTTGTTCTGGATGATTTATATGATAGAAAATGGTTGAGAAAGAGAACTGTTATTCAGCTAATGAAAGTTCTGAAACTGTGCAAATGTATTGATGTGATATTTCCATGTATATATTTGAATATGGAGACAATGACCCCAACTCGCAAGAAAACATCGCAAAGACAAGAGGATTTGTAAATAGATCCAAGAGTAAAAATGATTCTGAAAAAGGAAAAAAAAAGGTTCAAGAAAAAAATGTGAAAATGACGGATAAAGTTGGAAGTAATAAGAAACACCTAATGTCAAACTCCACTCATAGGACATACAATGTTGTAGAGGACTTAAGTAAGTTAAGGATAACTCTTCCTTTTACTGAAGTGGTGAAGATTCCCCAACAAATGGAAAACATTTTGAGATTGTTGGATGATCTTTCCTAAAAAGTATAAGATGTTGTTACTAGTCCAAAACAAAGCCATAACAAATCAACTACCAAGTTGAGAGGTACAATTCCTCCCTCTTATATTTTAGTTGAAAATCATGATGTTGCACTTCATAATTGTTTGGTTGACATTGGCGCGACCAATAATATTATGCCACTGAAAGCCATGGAGGAATTGGGCATGAACTGTACCAAATATTATGATACTGGTGAAAGTATATATGCAATTGATTCTAGACAAGTGAAATGTTATGGATAAATCAAGGAATTTTATACTTGGATCATAGCGGCTCCCTATATTATTATAGTTTTCAATATTATTGTGGTATAAATTCCTCCGACATATGGATTTGTTTTGGGAAAAGATTGGTTATCCATGATGGAGGGATATGTAATGAACGATGGAAGTTGCATGACATTTTAAGGAAAATAAGGAGCAATGATTAAGTTGCGTCGTGAACCCATGAAACCCTTCTCTTTCAAAAAGAAGGATAATGAGTTAATGGAAGATTACATAGACATTGGGATTGGAAATTATGCTATCCTGGACATGGAACACATTGAAATCCTAGAGAAAATTCAAGATATGGAGAATCGAGAGCATCTGTTTGAAGGTTATTGGAGGATTTCATTTGAGGGAGCTTGTTCAAGCTCTGATATTAGAGTTGGAATTGTCCTTGTAAGTCCAGGTAAGATGATGCATCCACATGCTATCACACTTGAATTTCCATGTACTAATAATGAGGAAGAATATGAAGCTTTGATTCAGGGGATGATTCTTCTACAAGAAATGAAGATAGAACATTTAATTGTGACTAGAAACTCTGCTTTGGTAATTAATCAAATTACCCATAGGTATAAAATAAAGAAGGAAAGACTCAAATTATATTTCAAAAGAGTTAACGAATTGATGGAATCTTTCATCTCTTTCAACATTTATTTCATTATGAAGGAAAAGAATCAGAAGGACGATTCATTGGCTTTGGTGGCCTCATTGTCAAACCCATATAATATTCAAATAAAAACATATTTTCAAGTAGAAAGAATATTCCAAAATTCTGTACCTAATAACTTGGAATATTTACAAGTATTTGAGAATGATGAATAGTTGGAAAAATAAAATTTGAATGATGATGATGGTGATGATGAATATAATCACATGTCTATTGTCCCAACATATTGTATTTAAGATGAGTCTCTTTTTACGAAATATGATCATGCTAAGAATCTTCTAGAAGAAATTTCAGTCTGAGTTGTTCAAGAAACAAGAAAAATCAATCTTGGAACTCACAGTTCCCCAAAATATGTCAACTTTGGATTTGATTTCACCATTGAAGAAGTTGATCAATATGTTTCATTGTTTAAATAATATATTGATGTGTTTGCAAGGACTTATGATGATTTGAAAGCTTATGATAAAATAATATTTCAACATATCATTCCTTTGAGAGAAGAAGCAAAGCTGATCAAGAAAAAAATAAGGATGATAAATCCCAAATTGAAACCTATGGTAAAGGTTGAATTTGATAAATTAAATAAGTTTGGAATAATATATCCCATTAGAAATTTTGATTGGATTTCAAACCCTGTGATAGTAAGAAAGAAGACCGAGAAAATTCGGATGTGTGTAGGTTTCAGGGACCTTAACAAAGCAAGTATAAAGGGTATTCTCCTTTACCTAACATGGAGTTTCTTCTCCAGAAATTCACATGATCAACTTGTATGTCCATGTTGGATGGTTTTTTCTCGATATAATCAAGTCTTGGTTGTTGAGGAAGACAAAGAGAAGACATCAATCATAACACCTTGGGAGACATATGCATATGATAGGATGCCCTTTGGTTTAAAGAATGCAGAAGCCACATTTCAGAGGGCCATGGATCATGCATTTCGTGGGTTGATAGAAAAATTCATGTTGGACTATCAAGATGACCTGACAGTACATTCAAAGACAAGGGGAAATAACATTTATAACTTGAGGAATTTTTTGACAGATGCATATTATACAATGTTTCCCTAAACCCAAAGAAATATTTATTCATTGTGTAATGACCCCCTCGTTACGACGACCCAACTCTAGCAACTAGTGCATTTTTTTTTTGTGTGTGTGTTTAAAAAGAGTGTGCGCACATCTATAAGGGAAACAATCAATGCATTCAACTCTGCGTCGCCACCCGATGACCGATAGACGCAACCACGATGAACACAACCGGAAGGCTTAAGGCACACAACAGGTGACTGCAAGCAATAAACGATCATAGACATAAGGCGCACAAGAAATAACTGCAAGCATAAATGACATACTGGGTTATGCATGGTATGAACACAAGGGAAGAATCCATAGTAGTGGATTTTACTATTCCTGCACAGGAAAGCAGGGCATTTAATCTTAGTTCTCTGCTCCGAGGAGAGAGAAGGTCAGATAGGCTCCTGGTCGTCTGCTCAGGCAGAAACTAGTAATCTCCATCAGGTGTGTCGCAAGAGTGGAAACCCTACCTTTAAAGGGCCCGAGACTCTTGATACGGCACATGATTCCTTACCCAGAAGGAAATAATCACACACTAACTTTAATTAACCCCGCAGTAATACTATGGCTCTAAATCAATCCATCATCAACAATATTTAATGGCACATTAAACCACTCATTCTATCTACCTGGGGAAGGTGTTGTCAATCCAATCATAATTGATAAGTCTATAATGCAAGAAGGTATTGGGATCCATCAATCATTTACACATAAATTCCTATTGCGCACAAGTCTAAGGTCTAAATCGAAGACATGGCTACCTAGTCTAGCATGTGAAATATGCATACCCGTTTTAATCCTAAAACTTCTCCAACTAGTCGGCAACCATTAAACTATTAAATGAGAAGCAACCATTAAATAACCAAGAAGTAATTCACCCGCCTTTATCACAAGCGAGTCAATCCATGCATTAAAATATTTTAAGGCATAATCATTAAAGAAATAACACTAATTAAGCATTAAAATTTAAAAGCATTATACTACAAGTATTAAAGGTTTTTAAGGAATTAATCTATATAGCATCAAAGTGTTAATCGTTAATCTATGATTCCTGAGAAGGTTGTAAGCATGGACTTATAAAGCCTCAATGCCTTTACGCATTACACTACCAATTTAATTCATCACAACAAATGAAATTTTCAGTAACATATCTAATGAAATAACATCTTGTCATTTTATGTTCCCATATCATCGCAAATAAATAACGTTTCAATTTACGTGTTAACAATTCCATTACATCACAATACCATATATTAGCATTCATTGCTTTACATTAACCTCAATTAAAACATTGTCTAAAATAAGCAGCTTGCTATTGTTAACACTAACTAAATAAGTAATTGGTGATAATGGATTGTTACCTAAAATAAGGTAGATTGCCTTTATGTAAAGGATGTAGATTTTTGTGTTTAGATAATAACCAAACGAAGTACTATGCTGTAGGAAATATCATCTAAATAAGTATATTCCTTGATTACAAATAAGCAAAATGTTGTTATTAAAGCTTAACGAAAATGAAGTAGTTTGTTGTGTGAAAAGTTAACTAAATAAAGTAAATTTTGTTGCTACTCTTGCTAATATTAGAAAGCCTCATTCTGACAACAATTCTGATTTTATACTCTTCTCCATCCCCTGGCCATTTATATTCAAGGAAGCATTTAACTCGGATAAAGTAGCAACTACCATTCAGTAATTCAAAAACTATAGCATGGTATTTAATAATGAGACAGAATCTAACAAAATCCTATCAGATATGGTATTACTGACAATACTGAATATGACATAGCAGGAAAATCATGGATACCTTATTGACTCGCTACAAACCCACAAGTGTCTAACTCACCTCGGGGTACCAAGGTGACAGTTGTCTACAGGCATTAATGAACCGACGGGAGGGGTGAAGGCCATAAGCAGGTGAGATTCGCTATCTATTTATCGGCGACCATTTCAAAGTGAGCATACCCACGAAGAGAAACGCGTGCAAGTAATAAATGTAAGGGTAAGACGTGGTTGTAAAACGCAGGCCGGAAAAAGAGAAAAAAAAAAAACAAACCACCGCCCAGAATTTCGAGGAAGGGACGTCCGCGGATGGCGCACACGATTTCAATACCCGAAATACCTCTGGACACTTACCCAGCACGCAAATTCATTTAGTTGAATCCGCCATTCTAGCCACATAAAAACAGTTATTGAATTCAAACAAGAAATGACAGGAAAGGAGATTAATGGTGGACGTCAAGTCGAATCTGGGGGAAAATATTCTTTCTTTCTGATTTTCGGATTTCCATGAATCGAATCCCGTTCTCCTTGGTTATTTGAACTTCCTTTATCTTAAATGCTAGGTTTTAAAAAATATTTGTTTTATCAAATCGCTTAAGACTTACACTTTGTATAATAACACATCATTAACGTGAAGCAAACATACCACAGTGAAAATAAATCTCGAGCAAATGGCTTATAACATGTAATCTGGGGGCAAATATTCCTTCTTTCTGATTTTCGGATTTCCATGAATCGAATCCCGTTCTCCTTGGTTATTTGAACTTCCTTTATCTTAAATGCTAGGTTTTAAAAAAATATTTGTTTTATCAAAATCGCTTAAGACTTACACTTTGTATAATAACACATCATTAACGTGAAGCAAAACATACCACAATGAAAATAAATCTCGAGCAAATGGCTTATAACATGTAATCTGGGGGCAAATATTCCTGCTTTCTGATTTTCGGATTTCCATGAATTGAATCCCGTTCTCCTTGGTTATTCTTGCCTTATACACTCGCGGACACCAATACAGTAATCTGTAACATGGCACTGCAGTGAACTAATACCTTCGAATTCAAAACTGCGGTTATCCTATACATCCAACCCTTATTATTATTATTAAGTGTGATTCGCAAGTCTCTCGAATCAACATCACTGTAGTCACGAGTTTCCCTTGTATTAACTCACTATTAAAGCGGCAATATTAACGGACGGACATTTCATCAAGGACAGGATGCGATTTTTATTCTCTGAATCCCTCCGGAAGGAATTCAGACTTTACCCAAAACAAATTAGTCTCTTCTTGGCCTCAGATTAAATTTTACAATTTTGCCATCCCCGCAATAACAAATCTCCAAATGGAACAGTCGCTTGCAAATACTAAATCAGATTAACCCAACCCAATACCCTGTTCTTTTTAACGATGGGAATTCAATGGTCTATATGGGTTGAATGTTGAGAATGGCCCTCCGAAATCTATAAATGCCCACAACTAAATAAATAACGCCCACAGTCAAATAATACACCACAGTGAATTGTAAAAACCCCCACAGGAAGGTAGAACGCCCACGGCAAGGTGAAAATGCCCAGGGAAATGGTTAAAATGCCCTCGGTGAGAATGAACGCCCACAGAGAACGAATTCACCCACAGAGAAAATAAAAATGCAAAGAAGGGTTCATATACAACCTTAACCATTTCACATTATTCTTAAACAACAACATACTTGCATACTTGTGACCGACGGAGAATAACCTGAAGACACAATCCTGCACTTGAGCTCCATGCTGCTCTCGCTCACTGACCGTAGAGACTACACCGGTACCTCCCAGCCAAACGCTAGGGGTACTCTGCTTCCCCCTTAGCCCCCCGAGCCGCAAAGGGGCCACACACAATCCAGACAGTAACCTAGCTTCTGAGCTCGCCTCCAAGGCTGAGCTACCACTCTATCACAACTGAGAAAATCCCCAACTCCTCACAAGCAATCAGTCCAATTTTCCATTTTGGCAGCATAACAATACCTTATAGCAGATCCCCCTTTCTCCCTTCCTGCCCCCCCCGTTTTTTTTGCCCCTCAAACCCTAAATCATAAAAAATTTAAGTTTTTAATGAAACCCTAAAAATTTCTCTCTTTTACAAGTGTCACTCATCCCTACCCTTCTCCATAAATTATTTTCTTTTTCTATAAATTAGAAATTATGGAATACACGTCAATTTGTTTATAATAAATATATATTACTTTATTTTTCCTATTTACAAGCATGTTATTCATCATTTTAATTTTATCATCATTCATAATTTTAATTTATCATTAATATATATATATATAGGTTAATAAGAGATTAAAGTGATGACAAACATGTATGTGGGAAAAGTAGATGTATAACATAAAAGAGGAAAAATGAGAAATTAAGGGGATGGATGGTGATTTAATAATGTGAAATGGACAAGTAAATGGGAAATGGATACTGGAAGATTAAGGTGATGGATGATAGTTTAATAATGTAGACAGGGATAATGAGAGGATAAAGGTCTTAGTTTTTTTGTTTTTTTTTTTTGAATTTTCTTTGTTATACTACACAGGTGATGTCATTCTCCCACAAGTTAGGAGCTAAATTCTTCTTGTAAAATTTTAAAACTATTAGATTTTCTTTAAATCCTACCCTCGTCATCGCCCCAAGAATTTTATGAAGATCAACTATTACTTAGGTGGGTTTTTGGTTTAATTTGTTATTTTTATTCCAGGGTCTGCTCTTAGGGTTAGACTAAAATTTTACCCTACAAGTTTTAGACTTAGTACTAGATTCTGAACTGGGCGTCACTGGGTTAGGGAAGTTGTTTAAGAATCTCTTAAGGCATTAATGTCTTAGGGCTATTTAGGTTTGTTTCCTTCATCCACATCAATGCGACGTGCCCTTCAGGACGCACCACGTGCTCCAAGGGTGCCACTCACCTCGTTCATTTCCTTTACGCGACGTGCCCTTCAGGATGCACCACGTGCTCCAAGGGTGCCACTCGCCAACTGGACTGATTGGTAGACATCTATAACCCCTGGAGTCAATACTCCGCCAGGTGAACTTGTGGGAGACTAAGGGTTCTAAGGAATAAGTACCCCACCTTATTGCGTGTCCCTTAGAATCATCGTGAGCGACTGTCGCAGTCTACCCTCACGGCATCGTGGATCCTCTCGAACTAGGTAATTGTTAACCTACAGTTCGAGCCACGGCGAGAGTGCTAGTAGGCGGTGGCAGGGCTGCTATCCACCCCTCTCCCTCAACCTCTCTGGAAATCGTGTGTGGCCCCTTTACTCCATATGTGAGTCTAGTCGGCAAGCTATCGTCAGCCTGCATCATCAACAATCGTGTCAGAACATGTCAATATCATATCATCAAATCAAATGAATATCACAGTAAATAAATCAACCCAAAAGAACACTCCCTGACTCAATCTGGAGTCCAAGGGGGTCCCACCGATGCCTCTGCATCCTCAAGGTCCAAAACCCTGCACACTCAATACAACTGAGTCAAATAACACATGTCTACATCACATAGTAAAACATCATGTTGTCTATCATAATGCATCATAATCAAGTATAAATGTTTTAACATCAGAAAGTCCAGATCACTTGCGAGCAAGTGTCCTCAAATATTAAGTTTTCTCAGTGCGCCAGAGCGGGATGTTACACGTTGTAACTCAAGGAAAATTGTTGGGACATATTGTGTGCAAGGAAGGGATTTATATAGATACAAAAAGAGTTAAATCAATAAATGAACTCATCCCCTTGTCATCAAAGAAAGGAGTTCAACCATTTTTCAGCAAGATCAATTTTGTGAGGAGGTTTGTTCTTGACTATGAAAGTATTTTGAAACCGATCAATTTATTGTTGAAGGACCAAAGGTTTGAATGGACATCGGATACACAAGAATATTTCAATAATATCAAAAGAGAAATCACCACAACTTCAGTCCTCATTAGCCCATATTTTCAAAGGGACTTCATCATCTATTTGTTCATTACAGAGACAATTGTTGCATATGTTCTTACTCAGAGGAATACCAAGGGTGGACAGCTCCCAATTATTTTCATGAGAAAAACCATTTATGATTTTGAATTGACGTATTCATAACTAGAAAAGCAAGCACTGGCTCTTGTGAAAGCGGTGGCACACTTTCAGACGTGCATACTAAACTCTCATGCCATTGCTTATGTTTCATTTCCTTTGAAGTTGCAATGCGATCCCATTTAACAAATTTTGATGTCCTTCTTCAATTCTGACTTTTATTTATGATTTTACCTTATCAGTATTTAAGGATTCCTCAACCTTCATGAAAATTTTATCTTCCAGTATTTTGGTAGATTATTCATCCAAGATCCTTCTTTCTTCCTGATTTTGATAGTTCTTCTCTTCTTTCAATCTCTTGACCTCATCCAATATTTTTTTATTATGGTTTCATAATATACATATCTCTTTATCTTTCGTTTTCAAATCTTTCCTTGGCTCAACATTTTCCCACTTTGATTTACTATTATTTTCTTTATTTAAGTTCTTAACCTCATTAATGAGTGACTCATTAAGGGATCGTATCTTATATAGCTCCTCACCCTTCTTCTTAATCTATTCCTTTGCTTTTTTTAATTCATCTTGATTTCTATACAATTCCTCCATTTTTGTATCCATAATCCATTTATCTGAGAAGATTTTTTCAAATTCTTTCCATGTGCAGTGCCATCTAATATTTTGATCAACACTCATCCACCACTTCACAACTTCAACAAAAAAATAATCTATTTCATTCATAGGTGTCATATTATATTATTTTACCAATCTCAACCATTCCATAGGATTGATTTCATATTTATCTTCATCTCCTATAAATTTAGGTATTGTCATTGATTCTTAATTGAGGTCTAACCCCAATCCTTGACTTCCAACCTACATATATTAAGGATAAATGTCTCAAATATTTATAATTCTTGTTCCAATATTCTCTTCTATGTGTTATCTTAACAATGGATTTTGAATCAACTCAATCATACATTGCAATCAAAAGTTATGATAGTTTTAAGTCAACATACCTTGGAAACCTTGATTTGGAGGTTGTCCTCCTCGTTGACCTTACTTCTGATGCATATTTGCAATTTTGGCCCTTATTAGTCTGAAATTCCGACCTATAGTACTCTGAAATTTCTTCTCTCTAATGCCACAGGTCTAACCAAAATTTGATGTACCAAATGAAAGTTATGGTAACTTCCCCACACCTTAATGATTTTTTTCCTTTCGAGGAGAGATCACTTGTACAATGTTCCCCGTGCACCATAATTGACATAAAATATTGAAAATTTTACCAGAACTACTATGGTCTGTCGAATATTCAATGCAACTAGTCTCACTCAATTTGGATCCTCTATGAATATGTTATGGTTGTTTTACTCATAACACTTTTTTGAGACTAGTCAATAGGACTAGTGAAATACTATATTACACAGGGTGTATATACAAAATTAGGATGACCCATAATATGAAACTTTTATCATAGATACCTTAATAATTTCTATGAGTATCCTATAGATTTCATAGTTTTAATGTTGCATAAAAGATTTATAGCAAAAATTACGAGATGACTAAATTCAAGATGATTTCAGAACCCTATCTTACAGAGGCTATATATATATATATATATCTGAAAGTATAATGCCTTAGGAGCTTAAACTTTTACCCCACATACCTTGATCCGTATACCAAATATCCTCCAAGGCGTTCCTTCTTAAACTCCATAGAAACAAAGTTATAGAAAAAATTCCAAGGTGTCTTAGGTGTATCAGTGAAACCCCAAGGCCTTCAGCTCTCATACCAAATGGTATGATCCAAATATTCAAAATTTCATAAAATAACATAAGTAAACACCATGTACATAATGTCAACGTGGACCACAAATCCAATATAGATAATTTATAAAATAACTCCTTAAATAATACAGGAACCCCCTCCAAATAACCAATTACCTTTCATACTTCACCATTCCCCTAATAATGAATACATGATCTCTTATATATATCTATTCACACTTGCACATGAGGCCCCTTTATCACTAGATCGACCCTATTACATATGTATTTACACATTACATGTACATTTAGGCCCATATTAGGCGAGACAAAATTTTTGTATCCACAATATGAACTCAATGGGAATTCAGTGTTAGCAATGGTGGACAGTGGAGTGACTCATAACTTATTGAGGGAAGACATGGTGCATAGGATTTATTTTCAACCTAAACCATCGTAGACAACTTCAAGAAAATAAATGTAGACGTGAAGAGAGTCGTTGGTGTGGCCTAGTGGAAAGACAAGTTTCACCATTGTTCCTATGTACGATTTTGAATTTGTGTTAGGACAAGAGTTCGGGAGGAAGGAAAAGGCAACATCGATTCGTCACATGAACAATTTGTCCATTTTCTCAAGAAAGACTCTAAGTTTTATTTCTATCGTAAGGAGGAAGGAACGAGGCATGCAAATGTGTTCCATGTAGATGGTTGTTGTGGATAGCCATAAAAAGTAACCTTGTGGTGACAAACTTGGACAATGTGGGGTGATGGTTGGACAGTCTAACACATAAAATGAAAGGAAGATCATGTTAGTGGAATGAAGGCTTGCCAATGTTGAAGAGATAGTTGGATATATGGCTAAGACAATGGATGGCTTGGCTGATTTCTATTTGAAAATTTATGAGTGGTAGCTCGAAGATGAGAGGAAGTCACAAAGATGAAGATGTTGAAGTAGTTTGTTGAATAGGAGAGAAAACCATCCATGAACGAAGAGGACGTGAGGGATAAGAAACAACCTTGGTGGAATAGAACCAAGGAAGAGGTTGATTCCTCCTATAGAAAAATTAAACATGGTGAGAGATCATATGACCCTAAAGTAGAATGACGAATGGAAGAGTGCGAAGGAAGAATCAGTTCGAGTGTACCATTGATTATGTACATAATGCATAAGTATGGTGACACTTTACCGATGGAATTAGGACATATTGGAGATGACCGAGATGGCCCAAACAACCACCCCCCTTCACCTTCAAACTAGATTGCAATACGTTCGCTTGTTATCTCGGTGGGAGTTACTGAGACCAATGAGATGCCTTAAGGAGGTGCCTTGGTGAAAATTGTTGAGAATGCAGTGGGTGACTTGACAGAATGGAGAAAATAAATAATTTCATATGTGATGAGTTTGTATATAGAAACAAATGTCTGAATGCGAAGATGTGATTTTTTGAGATAGAGGTGAGACGATTAGACTAGCTACTCGATCAGACATAGTCACAAGAGGCTTCAATACATGAAAGCATGGGAAGACAAACTGAAGTATGCAAGCAACAATAATTCAGAGAGCACCGACACTTTGTAGACTCATGTAAATTCCTAAGGGGAGTTTGTCTTGATGACAACAATTGAGGAGACAATAATCGTTGTGTGGTGATAAGATTCAGATATGGGAAGAGACGCTATGGAAAACGATGAATGTTTATGGGGACGACAACAACTTAGAGTGGGGGAGGATGTAAGGTCTCCCACGACACCCACCGAGTGTGCATTCGCCTTGGGAATATTAGACAAGGGAACATATGAATATCACAAGGAAGGAGGGATTGGCTGGAAAAAAAATGACGTTTGGGTGTGGGTGTGAGAAGGAGAACCTTGGCCGTAGACGGTGATATGTGACACCAAGGGGGCATGCACCTTACTTTCCTTAGAATGATTGATGGAGACTTGGGTCACATTTGGGCAAGGGAGGGGCAATATGGAGGCAAGCCCAAGGAGTGGACCCATCTTCCCTCGACAACAGGGCGTACAAGAGAGGTTTTGGGGAATTCTAGAAACACAAGTCTGTGGAGGAATGTGTGAGGCATAAATGAAATATGTGTTATCTTGGTGAAAGTTTGTGGAAACGAAGGGACAACAAGTCTGCGGTTGTGAGCATGAGTGAGGTGAACCTTAGGTTGTTGCAGAGACAATTTCAACAGAGATTCTTGGTATGATGGATCTATTCTTGAGTATCTTGGTGAGGCGAGGCAAGTCATGTGACTCCACCGAAGTTGTTAACAGAGCCAGTGCTCATATTGTAACTATTTCACAATAAAAAAGACTTAGTCGGGTTTGTGTTGCTCGCACTATTTTTGTGCTTGTCTTCATTTATTCCACAATTTTTCTCTTGGATTCTCATGTTCATGGATGCATGCTTAAATAAGACTAAGTATTAAATTGTTTTAACAATTGTTTAATTAAGCAAGAATTTCACTAGAATTGGAGTGTGAATTTTCATTAATTGAATATGGGTATGCTCTAGGTGAAGAACTAAGTATTATTTTTGTGCCAAGCAACCAAGTAAGAATAGTCAGAATACCTCACCTCTTTATAAGGTAAACGATCCCAAAATCTGATGAGATATTTTATGAAATGTAGACAATTTACATATTAACTTATTCAATTATATATAAAATATAATGAAATTGTTAAATCTATATCACTTTTCATTATAAATAGATAAATAATGAAAAAATATAACAAAATAATGACCAGAAACTAAACTAACTTACTCAAAATCTCAAAATTCACTGAAGTGGAATAAGAATTGTCCAATTTTCGTATGACCGGACAAGTCTTAGTAAAAACCATGAATTCAACATAAAATCCTTCAATAAGATTTCAGAATTTTGATGGTAGACTTGAATCTTCACATAAAACAATTTACAATTTGAATTCATAAATAATAATATATCTGAATTCATATTTGAAAAATATATTTATATAATCACATATTTATATTTTAGTGTTGCAAGACTCTAAAATTAAATAGTAATATGAACTTAAATTAAATAATAATAGATTTTTATAGATCAGGGATGCCACGATTACTTCATAAATAGATAAATAAGACCGGTGATCCATATCCAGATCATTAGGGATTTTTATAGATCAGCCTAGATATCGTATTGCATTAGATTGAAACCATGGATCGTTCTGGTTTAATGTTTATGACTTATTTTGAATATACTAAATATATGGATCGTAGGGATCTGATGGATTTGTATTTTAACTCGCTTAAAGCAAATATCTGTTTATTTGTTATATATGTGTCTGCTATATGTATTGCAGCTACCTGCTTTTACATCTGGTACGACTATCAGAATCGAACCCGAGCTGATGCCGGCTTCCACAGGGACAAAGTCTTGGGACGAGCAAGGGCACACAACCCTCGATTCGACTCTATTACACGGTTAACGCAGGCGAGTCCGTATTCCTCCGATAGGTATACTCGCGCCGCTCCAGATCTCTGCTTTTACTATGCATATCGTTTTCGTGGTGCCGGGGATTCTGGACTAGGATCTTGCCATGAGAATGTTTTCCCATACAGCGGCATTCCTGTTCCTAGTCTCGGACTTTACCATGGGTATGTTCCTAGCCCAAGAACCGGAATTCCTCTGTGTCACTGCTACCCGAGTGGCTTTCCTATTCCTGTACCCTACAGCGACGTTCCTCAACCTTCGGCCTGCCCTTGCCAGAGGAGCGGAGGCGGCGGACTCACGAACTGCGTCACACTAACATCTCCTATAGCTGCTTGTTAAATGGGAGGTAAAAACCCACTGCATAGTTTATTCCATTTTTATTTATCACCTGGGCATCTCCCAGTTTGATTTTATATTTTGATCTATTCCATTTTTCGTTATCACTGTCGCATCTCTGTTACAGTTGTTGGTTTTGTAATTTCCTTCGTTTTCCCATGCAGGATGTGTTTCAACTTATTTTATTGATAAGAAAAGGCCATCTGACAGTCTGGTGGGCAGCATACAGAAAACCCTAGGACAGCAAACCCTAGGGCAGCCTACAGCAAACCCTAGGACAGCAAATGTCTCCTCATTCTGATCTGGACCTTCCCCAAGCCACACTACTTGCCCATTGCATGATCAATGGATTGATCCTGAAGTTGAAGATGCATGTTCACCTGTGGAGCCATAGTTAGTTACTGCATGTTGTTCCCATCTGTTTCAAATCGGCCAATTCTGTTTCATTTATCTTTCATTCCATCACTTGCACTGTTTGTTTCGAATTTCCAGAATTCCATGGCCATTAATGTCTCTTCAATTTGATCACATTTCAGTTTTGTGTCATAGAAGCCACATTATTAATAATAAATATGGGAGTTGTCTGATCACATTTCAGTTTTGTGTCAGGTAGAAGTCACATTATTAATAATAAATATGGGCTTTCTCTACATGTTCTATTAAATAGTTTTTTTTAATTAGGTCATATAAATTTAGAATAAACATTACTTTTATTTTTTGTTTTTTAAAATCTATTTCTCAATGTAGAAATGGATTCAGCATCATGAAATTTTTTTGGGATATTAGGATTATACAAAAATAATCACTCAAATTTACTAATCTAAAAATTTCTCACCAGATTTCCTATAAATATCCCCAGAAAAAATAATCACTTTATAAAAGCTTTAACTTAATACACAAATATGAAATAAACTTGAAGTCATATTTTTAATAAAAAATATTTGGTAACTGCTGTGATACCTAATCCCTGTGGCGTTTGTATTTTACTTGTTATTTGAAATCAAATGTGAGATTGTGCTTACTGAATGAATATTTTTTTTAAAATCAGTTATTGAAAAATTTGTCCATACATCTCAGAGTTAAGGGAAGCCACACAATTATTACAACTCAGAGTTAAGGGAAGCCACACCATTATTTATTTAAATGATGTTTTGTTTTTTTCATAAACATTTTTTTTTGGATTGGTGGAATTTAGAATTGATTCCTAACAGATATCATTATAACCTCCAGATACATTGCACACTCCAAGCATACACAGCACACCTCCAAGAAGGATACACTATCAGCCATTGATCTACAACTGCTGAGAACTGATCTACAACCCTGGGAACCTCAGAAACTTATTGTTATCTTTATATATCATTTGCTTTTTATTTTCTCAATGACTACGTCTTATCTGGCTCAGCTTTAGAACTGTTTTATTAGATTTACATAATTTTATTTTGGTGGATCACTTTGAAACATTTCTTCAGAATTGAAAATGAACAATGCTCGGATATGGTTTACCGTCTTTTATTTTATGTTAAAGAAAAATTTAGTTGGAGTATGGTTGAGATTGTCGATATATTATCGTAAAGAACGGGATGGAAAGACGGTTGTTGGATTATGGCTATCCTGCAAATAACTCTGATTTTTACCAATGTTGATTATGTTGAAAACTTTTTAAACAATGTTGCAGTATAGAGTATTTTTTACATGTTGTTGAGTATGTATAATATGGATTTTGAGCATAAACTCAGTTGCGCTTTTTTAACAATTATGTTTTTTTATTTCATCAAAATACAAATCTTAGTGGAAGGATTTAGAGAACATTTCTTTAAGCAATTACAGTTTTAATATTAAAAGATATTTAATTTTTTTGGTTTAAAAAAATATCTAAAATTAAAAAACAGTAAAAAAATAGGTTTATATTATCAAACACCATATACACATTAAAAGAAATAAAATTTATGAAAAAGAAATAAAATTTATCAAAAATTTAGGGTAATAATAGCATTCACTACTATTTCAGTATTTTCAAAATAATACATTTAATTAAATTAGAATATCTCATAAATGTTTTTCATAAATATGTAATTTTTCCTTTTAATTTAGTTTGCCAATAAAAAAATACATATAGGAAAATTAAAAAGTCTAATTTAAAAAAAAATGGAAATCACAAAGTGAGAGAAAAATGTTTAATTATTAAGTTTTCTAAAAAACTAAGAATCATTATAAAGATTCCAATTCATTATGATTCATGTTTTCAAGTAAATGTAATGTATGCATTTAGGAAGACTAAAACATCCATTATTTTTCAGAAGACCAGTTTTCTAAAAAGTGAAAAATCATTATAACTAACCAAATCTTTGTTTGCAACTAAATGTATACATTTAGTAAGACTAAAAAGTCCAATAGTTTTTAGTTTTTAAAGACAAGATTGTCATTAAAGAAAAGGGTCTAATAGTGAAGAAACATTGTAACAATTGATTTCATCATATTTAAGTTTGTTATGTTTTGAAAAGTTTATGAAATAATAATCTACCTAATAATGAAATAAGCATTGATTTAATTTTCTAGTAATTCCAATAATTTTTTATTAATATTTTAAATTCAATAATAATTATAAAGTAAAATTAATTTTATAGTAATTTCAATAATTCTTTACTAATATTTTAAATTTAATAATAATTATAAAGTAAAATTGGATGTCATGATTTTTTTTCTTTGAAAAATTCAACATTAATTAAAAAAACCCTTTAACTTTATAATAAAAATGAAAAAAAAAAATTAAAGTTAATCATAGCTATGACAATGTTTTCAAATATTTGTTTTTCATTACTTTTAACTTTATAATAAAAATGAAAAAAAAAAATTAAAGTTAATCATAGCTATGACAATGTTTTCAAATATTTGTTTTTGCATTACTTATTTTAATTATGTTCAAATTTTTTCAGCAATGTCATGTTGAATATTGTTTAACAAATAAATATAAAATTTAAGTTTTTGTTGAAAATATAAAATAAATTTAAATTTTTTTTTTTTTTTATCATAAATTTATTAAATACTTTTATTGATTGTTTTGTTTCATCTTTAAATACAGGTTTTATTTTAAGAACTTGGCAATTAAAATTATAATGTGTATTTTTTATATTTAAAAATATCACTAAAATAAAATAAAAAACAAATTTTTATTTTGTTGTTTTTTAAAAAAAAAAAAATATAAAAAAATTTAAAAATTACAATTAAAAAAATTTATTTTCCACTTTACAAATTGAATATAAAAAAATAAAACTTATAAAAAATTAAAAATATTTAAAAATTAAAAATAAAATCTATACTCCAAGCTTTTTAAAGGCATGTGTGTATAAGATGGTCAAAGAAAGGAATTCCAATCTCATTTTTTCCAAGTTGGGAAGGACTATTACAACGGTCCAAATTTAATAATGAAAAGGGAGGGTAAACAAAATCAAAAGAAAAATCACATCAGAGAGTAATTTTTTTTGTGGTTAACGAAATTTACATGAATTTCTTACTACTTGAAAGTAATCTAATCACTGAACTACACATCACATATACGTTGCAAATCCCTTTGTTCCAATGAAGAGATCAAATAGTGAGCCGATACTCCAAGTCAATGGTCTTGGACAAATTCATAGAGTGGAAAGAGGGAAATACTAAACTCAAAAAGAGAACAAAGAAATCAAAAGGACCTAGAATGTACTTATAAAACAATACCTTTGAAATGTTAGGACTTTCACTATTTCTACAAGAAAATGGGTGGATGGGATTTATAAATTGAAACGTTGTCTTGAAATAACATTCATGGCAGGCATTGTCACCACTTGGCATTATCATTGTTGTCTCGGTTTTGTTTCGACTCTTTGTCCATATTCAGATTCTTGTACATGGACATATTACAAACAGTGAATCACACTAAGCCAGGTTTTAACATCGCTACAAATGATATTGTTCTAAGAGATATTGGAGGATAATTGTTGACTCTGCGCAGAGTCCAATACATGAACTATGCACAGAGTCCATCTATACTCCGTACAAAGTTTATATGGATTCTGTTCCATTCGCACATATTTTGACAAATTGAAAACACTCTTGAAACTATATTAGAAGACACTTTTGGTGTTGGGATTTGGTGACAACTAATTATCAAGAACAGATTCATATGGTCTTTTTTCAATTGAAAACGCTCTTGGAACTATATTAGAAGACACTCTTGGTGTTAGGATTTGGTGACAATTAATTACCAAGAACATATTTGGATCCTATTATTCTGCATTGGTTACAACCAAATAGACCAAGTTAAATATGGATAGGGATTTCATTTAATATTCAGTTTCATGTGTGAATGTATAAATTCGTGTAAGCGAGTAGAGGCAAAATGACTGTGAGAGACTGAGTGTATGAGAGACTTGCAAATCTGATGTAATATCCATAATCCCAATAAGACAACCGATGCCTATGTTTGATGGACGTAGCCCAACGTTTGAGTGAACCAGTAAAATCCCTGTATCTATTTCTTATGTGTGTGATCATTAATTATCACTGTGAATTATGTTTTTCACACTGACAATTCTAACAAGTGGTATCAAAGCTAGTTAAAACGGATTGGAAGAGCTTCAAATTCTCAAAAAAATCGACAGAAATTAAATCTGTATAAAAATGCGTAAATTTCTCCTCTATAAGGGTGTAGAGACTTACTACTCAACCTTTCGATCATGGCAGATTGCTGAAATTTCCGACAAAGGAATAGTGCTTAGATATTTACCGATTTCCACACTCAAATGTGTGGAGAGGTGAGGACTCCAAGCACTGAAAACGTGAGGTGCATACTGCGGCTCCCTCTGGTAAAGTTACGACTCCTCTTCAATATTCACGTTTGAAAATTTTTAAAGGTGGATCGGCCGTGAAGTAAATGTTTAAAACGATTTAAGAAGGTGAAGAATTTCTTAAAAGGTGATTTTGTTTTTCATTAATTAAAAGGTGTAATGTCACGTGGGTGGTGGATGAAGTAAAAAGGGCCTTTTTTAATTGAGTAAATGTTTATTACATTTGAGATATAATATAATATTAATTAAAAGGTGGGAGTTATAAGGTTTTAAAAGTTAAAGGTGATTTTTTGGTTTAAATTATTAAATCTTGTATTTATCTCTTAATTATTTGTAATATTTGATGAACCATTATATTATAAAGCTTGTTATGTCCAAAGGCATATACCTATTGATAATGGGCAGATTTAATAGAGGTTTAGTGCTTAATAAGTTTTTTATGGACAAGATTAAATATGGTTGGAATATTCTTAGTAGTCACACAAAATAAATGGCTGTGATTTCAATTATTAACTTCCTAGCTATTATAAAGACATCCGTTTATGTATTTATTTTTTTACATTTACCTAATCATATTTAAAAATTACTTTGATAGCTAATTGATTGCCACCTAAGTGATTAACAGAAATTAAAATATTAACACCACATAAATGAAACTCAACCGTGTATTTGTTAATCAACAATAAAATTTAATATATTCTTTTAAGGATTCTTTTCATCTTATCACCGTTCTGGGGTTGATCAACCACAATTATGTGGCTGTGCTAGTTTTTATATTCTTTGGGTTTTATAAAATTTTGATCTGATTTCTTTAAAAAAAATGATTAAGATGCACAGTTTGAAGTTTGAAGTTGAAAAGTTCAGTGGTAAAAACAACTTTGAACTTTGGAATCTTAAGATGCAAGATTTATTGGTGCAACAAGGGTTGCAAAAAGCATTGGCAGGCAAATCAAAGAAACCAACAGCTCGATGTGAAAGCTTTTAGCACCATTTGTTTATGTCTAGCAGATGAGGTTTTGCTTAATATCGTAGGAGAGGATACAACATCAGGCTTATGGAACAGGCTGGAAAGTCTATATATGATGAATTCCTTGATGAGGATTCTACTTGAAGAGACTGTTGTGGATGAAAGAAGGTACAAAAGTCGTTGACCATTTAAATACCTTTAATACCCTTATAGATCAATTGACTAGTATTGTAACGACCCCTTCGTTATGTCTATGAATAGCGAAGTGCAATGGGAATTTTTTTTCTTTTTTCTTTTAACAAATAAGAAATTAACAACATCACCTAATTCAAATCAATGCAAAAACACATGACATCGCAACTAAAGTGACACATGATCAGAATAGAAGCAACTCTACAATATCATTGCGGAACGAAATTCAAACTATAATGCCAACCCATCTCATCATATTATCACCAATAACAATAAACTGTCGAATATAAGACGCTTTAACAATTCTACCATTCAATAACATTAAATTTCCGAAAGTAAAAATGCATTATACTTCACCTGTTAAATCATACCGTTGCCACTCGCCCACTTCGGAGACGTCCCTCGCGCTGTGTCGCTTGCCTCGCTCTGTGCCACTTCTGCTTGCCGACCAAGGAAAGCTCACTGGTACCTCCCAGCCAACGCTAGGGGTACTCTTCTTCCCCCTTAGCCCCCCGAGCCGCAAAGGGGCCACACAAGAACCAGAGATAGAATAGCGTCTCAGCTCGCCTCCACGGCTGAGCTACCACTCCAACACAGTTGAGATATACCCAACTCCTCACAAGCAACCCGTCAAGCCACAATTCGGTAGCGT
>ML799090.1:720269-732670 GCA_009831015.1 Picea engelmannii | reverse complement strand
GGCAAGCTATCGTCAGCCTGCATCATCAACCATCATGTCAGATCATGTCAACAACATATCATGAAATCAATAGCATATCATCAAAACCACACAATATCACTGTAAATGAAAACAACTCAAATAGCCCACTCCCTGACTCAGTCTAGAGTCCAAGGGAGTTCCACCGATGCCTTTGCATCCTCAAGGTCCCAAACCCTGCACACTCAATGAAACTGAGTCAATAGCACCTGTATATAGCAATAGTAAAACATCCTGTCATCAATCATGATGCATCATCATCAAGGTTAAGTGGTTCATCATCATAAAAATCCAGATCACTTGCGAGCAAGTGTCCTCAAAGAATAAGTTTTGTCAGTGCGCCAGAGCGGGATGTTACAAGTATGGAAGTTAAATTCAAAGATGATGATAAGGCTATTACATTGTTGTGTTCATTGCCTGAGCCTTGGGATAATCTAGTCACCTCTATTAGCTTTAGCTCAGCATAAGTTTTAGATTATGACTCTCTTGTGGGAGCTTTGTTGGCTGAGGAGATGATGAGAGAATCTAGTAAAGAAACCTCAACTTCAGAGGCGATGTTGGTCGAGGTCGAAGTAAAGAGCATAATGAGAGAAGTTCTTTTTTATCTAAGTCAAGACAAAGAAAGGGTAAAGAAAAATGCTAACACTATGGAAAAATAGGACATTTCGAGAAAGATTGTTGGAAGAGAAAGGAATCTGAGGAAAATTCCACAAAAGAAGAAAATTTGGTTGTAACAAATTCAAGTATAATTGATCAAATTTTATCCATTTCTAGTAATTTACAATATCAAGAAGAATGGAAATTAGATTCAGGTGCCTCCCACCACATGTTCTCACATAGAAATTGGTTCTTTTCTTACTAATCTGTTGATGAGGGTGTAGTATTTATGGGAAATGGTATTCCATGTAAAACTGTAGGGGTTGGCAGTATTAGAATCAGGATGTTTGATGGTATTGTTAGGGAGTTAACAGATGTTAGATATGTACCTCGCTTCAATCAAATTTGATTTCATTAGGAGTGTTGGATTCTTGTGGATATAAGTATACAGGTCAAAGTGGAGCTCTCACAGTGTCGAAAGGGAATTTAGTAGTGATGAAGGAAACAAAGGTTATTAACCTTTATATGCTGGAAGGGAGTACTGAAGTGGCATCTGAATTAACATATGTATCTTCTTATTTATGGCAGAAGCATCAAGGTCATAAGAGAAAGAAAGAATTGTAGGTACTGGTAAGAGGTAATTCAGTTCCAGACTTAAAATCTTTGTTTCTGAATTCCTGCTTGTTTTATATCTCTGCAAGTTATGATGATGGTGTAAAGGGATGTTGTGTGTGGGATCCTACTTCTCACAAGGTCATCATTGACAAATATAGAGTATGTATGGAACAACCAAAAGGGTTGATTCAAGATCATAATGGTAAATTTGTTTGCATGCTAGGTAATTCATTGTATGGCCTATTGGTACCTAGGAAAATATACAAGATGTTTGAATCTTTCATAGTGAGTCAGAACTTTTCAAAGGGTAGGAATGAATTTTTTCTTTGCTGATGATATGCTCGATGCAAGCCAAAGCATGGATAAAATCAGTAAGAAAGTGACTTAGGTGGAGAGGACAATTCAAATGAGGGATGAAGGAGAAACAAAACAAATTAAGGGCATGGAAGTACACATAGATGGTAATGGTAAGTTGTGGTTGGATTTCAGCATGAACATTGTAAAACTAGTTTTTATCCCTCTTTCTTTCCATTATAAGTTTTTTTCAAGTATAGGACCTATCTATAAATAAGAAAAGGTTATGTCTCGTGTATTTTCAGTAGGAGGTTTGTTATATGTGCTGAAATGGTTAAGAAGAGATGTTTCACATGCTAATTATGTTGTCAGATACGTGATAGATTCAGGTGTTTCAGTGAAATGGGTGCTTCAGCATTTGAGAAGCACAAATGTCACCTATAATGGTTACACTGATATGGTCTGTGATGATTGCAATGTATATTGTAATACAAGTGTCCTGGATAGGAGGAGATCTATCACTAAATATGTTTCACAACAAAGTTGTGAAGACATGTTGGAGGTGGAGTGAACCCTTAGGAAATCCAAACTTGTGCAAGTCACACAAGCAAGATCATGAAACCAGTTTTATTAGAGAAGTTGCAGTGGTGCTTGGCATCTCTTGGCTTGTAGAAAAGGTGATGAACGAAAGGAAGGAGAAAGGTATGAGGTTAATTGTTGTCAAGGTGGAGATTGTTGGGATTTGGTGACAACTAATTACCAAGAACAAATTTGGATCCTATTATTCTGCGTTGGTTACAACCAAATAGACCGAGTTAGAATATGGATAGTGATTGCATTTAATATTTAGTTTCATGTGTGAATGTATAAATTCATGTAATCCCGTAGAGGCAAAAGGACTATGAGAGACTGAGTGTATGAGAGACTTGCAAAGCTGATGTAATCTCCATAATCCAAATAATAAGACAATCGATGCCTATGCTTGGTCGATGTAGCCTAACGTTTGGATGAACCATGTGAAATCCCTGTGTCTATTTATTATGTGTGTGATTGTTAATTATCATTGTGAATTGTGTTTTCCGCACTGACAATTCTAACACTTGGAACTATTTCTTTAAAAATTCATTAAACATCATAAATAAAAAATACAAAAAAGTATTCAATTGGAGAAGACTAGAAAAGAAACTTGTGTCACCCATAAAAACATTATGACAATCCTAAAGACGTCAAAATATATTCAAGTTCTTATCATATATGATAAATATTGAAGTGCATGTCTTTGTGGTTCTAGAAGATTCTATTTACTCCTTCCTAAACTAGTGGATTCTCTTTTATGTCCATGCAAAGTCCAAGAGGCTTTGAATTACTAAAAATATGTACACAATATTCGAAGAGCACTAGAACAAACCTTCTTATGTTATTCCTTTTTAATATCAATTTCTCTTGTGTAAATATTGTTTCACTATACTTAGACTTTCCTGCCTTGGTTGTCATGGCACTCTATGAAAATTCAGTGTTCTCCCCTAATTAGGTTTCTTCGTTGTGATTCCATTTAACCCTTAGCAATCCCTTGACTAATTTTTACACACGCATACATATATCAATTCAATATTTCCCAAAATCACTACCACAAATATTTAACAACATGCATGTTTTACACAATGATTTTGATCAAATTATACAATTAATCATTCAAACACACAATTCTCAAATTATTAGCATGCATGTTTTACACAATGATTTTGATCAAATTATACAATTAATCATTCAAACACACAATTCTCAAATTATTAGCTTGTTACATAGAAGAAAATATAAAAATACTTATAAAATTCTTCTACATATATATAATTAGAGTTCATTCTAGTTATTTCATATTTTTTACACTCATAATGTGAATTCCATACATTTGGCATGATTTCCTCTTAATTTAAATAATAGAGACTAAATTATGGACTATATAAAATGAGTTGATGGATGACGCAACCTTAGAAATCTACACATAATTCCTAGACAACCCAGAATATATATCTTGAACATAATCATTCGCCAATTTATGCTCATAACATTTACTCAAACAAAAAATGCAATAATTAATTCTCTTAACTTAAATATTTAAGGTAAAAATACTTAGTTTTTATATAACTTAAGGAAATATCCCCATAGGATCATTTATCCTCCCAACCATAGGCACCATCTCACATACGTGCCACCTTCAAGATGGGAATGAAGCAACAAGGGTGAATATGTTAGCTTGAACATTCCCACAGAACCCAAACCTAATTTTTAATATAATCGAGATTCACTCTTTGAAGGATAGATCTCCAAACAACTAAACCCATAAAACTCACCAAGTAAGGAAAAGTATCTAATATGCTAGATTACTATGTTTCTTAAACCTATAATAATGTGTTTTTTTAATCTTATTTTTATATTCATTGAATAACTCCTTAGTGAATCAACATAGGTAAAATCATAGCCCATTTATAAATGATTATATCCTTATCCTATACTTGGTGATTTGTGCCTCAGTCCTCATGATTGAAAAAACCTAAGTCTCCAAGCCCCACTTATTAGACTTTGCTAGCTAGGCCAAACTGAAAAATTTGGACATTAAGTGCCTAAACTCCATCATGCTCAAACAAGCTTGAATGTTCCACCTAGAACAACACTATACTATAATAAATATCCATACTTAAACTTCTACCTATATACCTCTAGTTAAGGTGTTTGGTCCATCTAACATCAATGTTCCCTTTTCGAAGGCATATCACCTTCCACCTTTGCCCAAAAAATTGATCGTAGATCTCTTTAAGTCCAAACTTGGGCTAGGATTGTAGACATGGATGAAGATTATCGGGAGATGAGGTATTGTAGTAGTTAACTTTTTTTTTCATCTAAGAACAAATAATATGACTTGAATATGTCCTTTTGCTCCGTTCTAATGAAAAATATTAGTGGGCCCACATTTATTGGGTTTTTGGCTTCACTTTGAGCATATTGAGAATATTAGTTAGTTTTTAATATATGCCTATGCCTTTAAGTTATCTCATTCAAGCCACCCCATACTTATGAGAATACAATCACAAATTTAGATGTCATTTTCTTCAATATATGCCTATGCTTTCAAGTTTTTAAAAATATATAAAGTATTTTTTGGTTTACTTGTTGTTTTCTTCAATTTATACCTTTATGCCTTGAAGTTACATTATAACTTATGTTTTTGTTTATTTGTTGTTTTCTTCGATATAAGATTATGCTGTGAAGTTTTTTTTTGGTTTAGGCCACCCCATATTTGTGAGAATAAACTCACAAATTTATTTGTAACTTTCTTTAATATATGTCTATGCCTTGACCTTGTTTATACCTTATGTTTTCATTTTCTTGGATTTTGAAAGGATCGATGAAGATGATTCATTGGGACATGATTCTCCAAATATACCTCAAGAATGCTCGAGGCTATATAATGAGGGAATAAGAGGGACCCCTAGTTCGACAAAGACACCTAGGTCATTCAAGACCCCTATTTCAATAAGGTATCATAGTCAAGTAGGGGCAGCTAGTGACATAAGGAAGTTTAATGGAAGGAGGAGATTATCAGATGAATCAGTCAATAGAGCATGAAGATAGAGTGCTCGATATACAGTTGGGGATTCAACCTATTTAAATAGTTTGAACATAAATACCCCCACTTCGGAGAATGTAGTGACCCCATCACATCAACAATATATGTTTGGTGAGTTTCTTCTATTTTTGTCTTTTTCTATTTTTTGTGTCTATGTTTTTATACGTTTTTATGTGTTTTTGTTCAATGTTGTGAATATCTACAATTGTTTCTTTGTGTAGAGGATCAGTTTCATAATGGGGCAATAACAAAAGAGAGAGTGAAAATCAAGGAGTCCAATGTTCATGCAAAGGGTGAAGGTGGATCAAGGCAACACTATCAAGAAACTTAATATTACACCCTTAGGACCACCTATCCCTCAAATGTTGGTGAAGACCTTCCTTGGGAAGGATATGTTGAATCAATGATGCTCCAACAATTCTCATCCAATCATGATAAGCTCGATAATGATATTAGGCATATGGTTGTCCCTACAAAGTGCAAGTGAAGCTTGGAGATCCTTTTTCATTCTTTGCAAAACTTTATTATTGTATATCGGAACCTTGGACCAACGTCTGATACCTTCATAGATTTGATGAGGAAACAAAATTCATAAGTGATGGGCCTTGATAAATGGGAAGTAGTACAAAACAAAATTTCAAAAGAGGAGAAAATTTCAATATTCAATTTCAAGGTAGGTCCAAAACGACCGATGTTAAAAGTGAAGTATTTCAAGCACCCAAATATTGTAGGACATATTTATAAAAGATTCTTGGTAGCATATGGGAGGTTCCCATGGAATAATGAGGTATCAATTTACTTTGATGTACTTTTATATGCGAAGTTTTTTTTGGCATGCACCCCGATTATACCAGCCTACCATCTTGATATTATGGGGTTGGTAAAGGTCGAACATATGATCGAAAAGGGGCATATCTAGATGCATCATTGTCAAGGAATCAACCACCGTTGGTATCTTTCCGAGCAAGGGAATTTCTTCACATGCAGAGATGAAAGCCACATCACAAGTTGGCAAAAAGATGAGGACTACAATCAGAGATAATTTAGAATATGTTTTATATAGTATTGATGTTTTTTTGAACCAATAGAGGGTGCAATCCACTACTCGAGAGAGTTATGTTGAAAAGACGGATGAGGACATAGATTCCATAAGTGTAGAAGAGTTATGATATTATGCAAAATTTTGTCGTAGTGGATGGAAAGAGTTATTTAGGAATGAGGAATCATGCATTGGACTAGTATGTGTTTTAGTTTGTAAAATGTTCATGCATTCGGGGATTGTTTTCTTGTTATTATATCTAGATACATATAATTGCATTTTTATAAATAATTTATGTGTTACATGTTCATTAATCATAGTTTGGTCAAACGTTAAATGATTCCTCATTAAATAAAGGACTCGATTCATCATATTTAAATTTGGATGCAATGAATCAAGTGTGCTTTTTAAAATATCCATATCTACACTTTAGTTTTATAATTTCCACACCTTGTTGAAGAATCAATCCAAAAGATTTATGTCTTGTCATTAATGTGAACACATTTCTATAAAATTCAAAGTTGCTTTGTTCACAGATTCCCTTTCCATATTCCAACACATTTATAGGTTTATCTCAGTTGTCATCACAAATGTTGGGGGAATTTGAAGAGGGGGACGATATTGAGGTTGGCACATCACATGTATTTCATTTTTCAAAGTTTAAAACTATGATTTCAAGTGTCAATAGTTTAATTTTAACTCATGAAAAATTATTTAAAAATGTTAATTATGTAAGTAGATGCTTTTGTGGACATATGAAAATTTCAAATGTGTTATAGGCCAACTTGGATAAGAGAGTGTCTAATAGATTTCCTGAGAAGGATGCATCCATACTTGATGATGCATAGGTCATGTATATGTACATTGAATTTGTAATTTCTAGTGTGTTTTTATGGGGACTTTATTATATGCACCCATATTAGATCTCATTTTAAAAATATTTGTCACACTACCAACCTTCCTAACATCTTAACTCAACAAAAGTATGGTGATCTTGGAAAGCTTATCTTAATGTTTTTCTAGCACAGAAAGAAATTTCTAAAGAATCAAAATTAATAACTTACCCTCTTAAGGTTCGATAGACCAAATCAGTCTTAGTGGACGTTAATCATCATCATCATCATAATCATCATATATACACATGAATTCTTAAATTTATTTTTCTACTTCTTTGAAATTTTATGGGTTACATTATAGATATGCATATGATGAAGTTTTCTTGTATTTCTTTTGTCCACGTCAACAATTTAGAATAATAGATACTTGGGATTTAGAAAATACTACATGTATTATCCTTAATGCATTTTCCAGATCTATTTTTTTCCTTTTGAAAGATGTGCATAACAACTTTTTAGGTCCCCTTTTTCTTTCTTTTTGAAAGATGTGCAGAACAAATTCAATATCCTTTTCCTACATTTCTTTTGCAAAAATATTTCAACATTGTTTTTAAAACCATGGCTTATTTATAGTTGAAATACACTTGTAGAAAAATTGAAGTTTTGGTTGATCAAATAAATTCAATATCCTTTGCCTACATTTCTTTTTCTAAAAGAGTTCAACATTATTTTTAAAACCATGGCTTATTTGTGTTTGAAATACACTTGTAGAAAAACTAAAGTTTTGGTTGATCAAATATTACTTGTATAATATTTTAATTAAACTTTTTTTTGTTCATTGAAGGGTTAGTCAACCAGTCCCTATACAATTTTATCATCATTTAGAATGATATATATTTGGGGAAAGAATGGGAAAGTTTCAACAACCCCTTATTTCTTTGAGTATTATCTTGAACTCTTTACTAATTTCTTACCAACCACGAGCTAACTTTTCTAGATTTAAAAAGAATGGGGAATGTTCAAACCACTCCTTATGTAATTGAGTATTTTCTGTAACTCTTCACTAATTTCTTACTAACCACGAACTAACTTTTCTAGATTTAAAAATATGCTAAAAATATTCTAGATACATGATATTACTTATGTCTAGATCATGATGGAGGAATTTTTGAAAGAGCATTTGATTATATGAGGACATTTATCCCACAACTGAAAAATGAAATAATTATCTTCTTGGAAGAATAGTGTAATATGGATATTTTTTATTTTTGCATACAAAGAAGTGAATCTTTTCTTGGGGTATTGTCAATCTCTTAACTTGTTTCTTACTAACCACCAACCAACATTCCTATATTTATAAATATGTTGTACATGATCATAGTATTGTCAAACTCTTAACTTGTTGCTTACTAACTACCTACCAACATTCCTAGATTTAAAAATATGTTGTACATGATCTTATGTTTAGATCATGATGCAAACAATTGATTATATGAGAACATCTATTTCAGAATAGAAAGAGGAAAGATTTATCTTCTTGTAAGAATTTAGAATTTTTTTTTCTGCATACATCCAAGTGATTTTGTTCTTGGGGTATTATCTAACTTTGTATTGATTATATGAGAACATATATTTCAAAACAGAGAGAGGAAAGATTTATCTTCTTGGAAGAATCCAGATTTGTGTTTGTTGCATACATCCAAGTGATTTCATTCTTGAGGTATTATCTAATTCTGAAACATCCAAGTGATTTCATTCTTGAGGTATTATCTAATTGATTGCTTACCAACCACACATCAACTTTTCTCTTTAAAAATATTATGTATATGATTGTACTTAGTTCACATTAATGTAGGAGTTTTTGAAAGAGCATTTGATTATAATATGAGAACATATAAACCATAGAAGAAAATTAAATATGTATACTTTTGGAAGAATGGCTTAATATGGAGAATAGAATGAAAAGAGAGAAATAATATAAGATCCATGGAACTTTATTTAGGGTATTTTATTATTGATTGAATCACTTATTTACTCTGTGTGTGTGTGTTTATTATTTTAAAAAAGTATATACTAATATTTATTATTGGCTTTTATTCCTTGTTATAGTAATGTTTGTGCATGGAGCATGAAAGAAAGCATGAATGTCTAAGGATGGACTTCATCACCTTTGGTATGTCAATTTTCCTTTAGCTGGTTTATTTTATTTATCTAAATATTATTTTAAACAAGTGTACACTTTATATTAAACAAATATATATATTATTTAAGTTAAATATTGTCCATGATTATAAACTAGGCTTGTGATATTTGTGTTGGATAGTCTTATCAATAATTTTCAATTATTGTCCTTTGCAGGGGATGCTAACATTGCGATTGATAGGCTCTGGAAGAAGAAAGTACAACTTGGTCAATGCTTTTTGTAAGATGGAAAAGATGTAGGATTTGAATCTAAAAAGAATGTGTAGACATTATTAAATTGCTCTATGGAAATACAAATTTATGGAGACAAACACTTATGCTATCTTAACCTCTATTATTATCACTTTTATTATTAGTTGAAGCTGAATTTTCTATATAGGAGTACTTTATGTGTTGCTACCATTTATTCATCTATTTGAAATTTTATTTTTTTCAGTTTAGCACTCTCAAAATACTCAATTTACTAGTTGCTTGCAATAAATTTCAATAATTATTTAAATAATTCAATGGCAAGTTTATATATATTATTAGAAAACACTCTCAAATACTGATTTTACTAGTTGCTTGCAATGAATTTCAATCACTATTTGAATAATTCAATGGCAAGTTCATTTACAATATTAGTTATGGGATATTAAATAAACCATGTAAGAAAATAAATAAATATATAATATAGTCACTTGTATATTAAAAAAAATGAATTTAACTTACAAAACTTTTATAAATTTATAAATTACTATTAAATAAAAGAGTTTATCTAAATTTTTATAGGGCAATTTCTCTTTTAATTTATGTTGTTAATAGTTTTGACAATGAGGTAGTTATTTAATTAACATGTATTAATATTATAATATTTGTCTTAAGTGGACCAATTCTACTTTGACCTTCATAATAATCATAATATTTGTTCCCCTACAAACTACTCTTAAAAAATAACACTTGAAAGAAAAAACCTAGAAAACGAAATAATCAAGTGCACAATAAAGATAGTGTAACTAAATTAATACAAAAGGTCAAAAGACTAATTGTTATGACAATTTATATTCTTAATTGGAACCAATCATTTAAATACTTCCATGCATAAAGCATTATGAACCTAAGAGGTTTGAGAAGATGCATGTTCTTTCCTTTGATATCTTGAAACAATTAAATTCTTATAGGGTTATAGGGTTATGTTTTAATGTTGTTAATAGTTTTGAGGTGAATGTATTAATTATTTAAATGCATTCATGCATAAATCATTAACGAACCAAGGAGGTTTGAGAATATGCAACTTCTTGCTTTTGATATCTTGAAATAATTAAATTCTTATAGGGTACTTTTTATTTTAATTTATGTTGTTAATAGTTTTAAGGTGAATGGATTAGTGAGGTAGTTATTTACTTATCATGTATTACTATTATAATATTTTTCTTAAGTGGACCAATGCTAGTTGGCCTTCATAATAATCAAGCAATGTTCTCTGATATTTATTTGTTTTCTTATGTAACTATTCTTGGGTTTATTCTTTCTCATCTTAATGTCATTATTTTTTTAATAATGGGAGACCCAATGGTATTGGGTACTTTATAGTTTCATTTTATCATTTATTTTGAGATAGATATACAAATTAAAGCTTCTCCTCATTTATTTTCTATGGTGCTCCCACATATATAGGCTATAATTAACCTCAAACCTTTTATTTCTCTAATATTCCAATGGAAAAAACCGAAAGAGAGAGATTAGGAAACTTCCACGTTTGCTTCTCTTCATTGATTTTCCATGGCTCTCCCACATATATAGGCGATAATTTTTTATATTTTTACAACCAATTTCACCCTAGACCATCCCAAAGGATGTATTAAAGAGAGAGTAGGTGTAATTGTTAGGAAATATAGTCACCCACTTTCTCTTATTTCTATGTTGAAATATACCTTTTTTCTTAGGCCATAAGAAAAACCTTATGAAACTCCTTCATATCGGTTACAATATCAATAATGCAGTTCATCCTAAAATATGAGAGTTGAGAACTCTATAAAAGATCAATGTGAACTATAATAATCTCATTGGAATGATTCATCTAGAAATAGGTGCAAGTTAACTAAGATTTGATGTTTCAATATATGTAAGTGTTGAAACTGCATACTTGAAATGGATGTTATATTTGAATTTTAAATTTTAGGATATAATAACTCACTTCAACTCACTCATGCACTTTGGTTCATAATTCTGAATTTTGTTATTAATAAATAAACCTTTTAACTAATTTGAATTTCACTTTGCTCAATAAAAGTGGATCAATTCTCTACTCAATAAGTTAAATCTAGGTTAATATTTGATGTTTCAATATATGTAAGTGTTTAACCTACATATTTGAAGTGAATATTATATTGGAACTTCAAATTTGAGGATATAATAACTCACTTCAACTCACTCATGTAAATTGGTTCAGAATTTTGAATTTGGTTATGTTCAGATTCATAAATATAAATGGAGAGACAGAAAAAAAAAAAGTATTGGTGGAAACTCAGTTTATTTTCTTTTATTATTTTTATTATTATTTTGGAGTTGCCATGCCTCATAAGGGTTTCCACATTACAAGACAACATACATGTAAGATTGGGTTGAAGAGCACCTCTTTACACAATAATCAATTTTTTTTCTAAGTGAATTTTATGTAAATGAATAATAAAATGAATTATCTATTTGACTATGAATTATGCATGAAATCCCCCTTCAGGACCACCAATAGAGAACAAAAAAATAAGTTATTGGCCCAAGATATAGAGACATGAAATTACCCCTTAAGGACCACTAATGGGTCATTTCAAGTGACGTGGTTTTCTTTGAATAATAGCGATGATGATGATTTGTGGATAATAGAAAATGATGATTCTAAAGGGGAAATTAAAAAAAGATTGAAATTGTTACAATAATATAATCATTAATATTTCTACATGTAAAATGTGTCATTTGAAAAAATTGAACCTAGGTAGAGAGGATAAAAACCATTCCTCCCAACCAACTCAACTAAACCCAACTAACATGAAATGTTTTTGTAATTTATAAAATTTAAACTTTTATAATTTACAACTAAATCAAAGAGTTTATCTAAATTCTTATAGTTTTACATGTGAATATATATATATATATATATATATATATATATATATATATATATATATATATATATATA
>ML799090.1:708699-720219 GCA_009831015.1 Picea engelmannii | reverse complement strand
ATATATATATATATATATTCAATATGATATATCTTATCTCAAATCATGTTTTGGTCTCTACCATTTCAATGCGATATATGCCTAGGGGTTTTATCAGAAAATAAATTATGTTTATAGTATGAAATTATAACCATTCTTGAGCTTATTGAGCTTCCTTAATTGGTATGGAGGACATATTGGGGATCCGAATATTTAATAATTGAATTCACCAATTGAGATCTAGTTTTATGTGCAAAAATGTAAATAAAGCTCACTTAGTTACAATTCATACAAAATATCATTCTTTGAATGGACCACAAAAATAAACCAAACAAGATGATTCTAGAATCTTACATATCCATATATATATGTACTTGATGCAAAATAAAAAATTCTAGAATGTCAATTTTGTTTAAAAAAATAGTAATGGTATGCGATCTTCAATTATTCATTCATGATCGACTTTTGACATTTTCCATTTTCTAACTTTTGATATTTTCCTTGATTGAACCTCTATTAAATTTATGCACATTGCACATACCAAATGACTATATTGACAACTTATGACATCTGAATGATAGTCTTGAAAGTCAACATGACTATCGGTTTTATGGGTTTCTTGAAAAAAATAGATTTTAATACGATGGATCCTCATTTATATATAAAATCATTATCATCAAAATCTTCTAATAATTTCATATTTCCTTGTATGTATCACATCAAATAACAATTATTTTTTTCATCATTGTCTACAAGTGAAACCACAACAAAGACATCTCCTACAAATAACTCACAATGTTCCAACAAGCAATTCTTGTTAGATCAACACACATGCACACAATTGTACAATATATAAATTTTATATATCTAGATAGTACATGTAAATTTACATTGTTTAAGAATAACAAATATGTTTGAACATTTGAAACATAAATTACCTTCTCTAACAAGATTAGAAACCATCAATTGACACTATAGTTTCATTTGATTCAATCTCCTCTAAGATTGCAAGTGGCATTTCCCCTTTTGTATTAATTTCAGTGTATCTCCAAGCTTTAACATATTTCTCAGTTTCATTTTCTCAAATTTCTCTGGATTTTGTGTCCTCTATGCAAACTGAACAAAAACAAGATTCATTTATTCCATCAAATGAATACACATTTTGGAAGGGTTTTGTTTTAATTGAATGCAATTTTCGAGTCCCATTTATTGTAATGGCCTCATATGGAATTTATATATGTACATATTGTATTCCAATATGCGAAAAAAAAACCTACACATTGTTCAATAATAATGTATTTAAATATAAATATGAAATGTCAATATAATAAAAATGTTAAAGACAAGAACTTATTAAATTTCTCCATTGAACATGATTGAAAATCATATTTTTTAATGCGAAGAAAAATATCACACATGTGTACAATATATATATACACACACCTGTGAACATCCTTTGATGGATTATTTTCATGGCTTAGCACATTTTTAACCATGCAACAACTTGATAAGAGGATTCAAATCAATTGACTTGAGGATTCATATGATACCTTCGAAGTGTTCATTTTACACACGCCCCTGCACCATCATGCTCTCCTTTTCCATGACAAATCTCAAAGAAATTCCAACAATGTGCTATGTTTGATTTATTGTGAAGACGACATAGCCAATAGAATGATCATGAAGTTTTAAATTGACCCGCACATCCATCTGACCATATCCAATGTCGATCAAATCTGATACCACAATTTTTCAATGAATAATAAAATTTATCAAAGCAATGTTGTACATAATGTGTATTATGTGTCTGATCATCACTTCTATAAAAGTGATATTATTTAATAACATGTCGATTGTCATTGGTGTTTTATATGTTATCAACATTTTTTTGAGAATGTCTATATAGAATGTGGAAAAATATAGAGATTTGATCAGAATGATAATATTCACTTTGTATTTCTTTTTGTGTAGTGAATGTGTAATTCTCTGCAAAATAAACTTGTTGTGCCCAAAAGATAGCCTCCCAATTTTCTTGTCTTAGCCTCTATCCAAGATAATAAATTGGGCCCCCCTTTAATTCTTCCAATAGAAACCCTCACACTCTCTCCCTTGTGTAAATAGCTATGCCTCAATTCTCCTCACCCTGCCTCTCTTTACCACATATGGTTCCTTCTCATATCACTTATACCCAACGATCCACACTTCAGTGAGTCCCCTCTTCCTGCATTGATACATAGCATACTGACATCCACATCCTTCTTCCAAATTTTCATTGACACACCATTGATGTTCTTGAAAGTACATCATCCACCTCCTTTTGAACTTGGCTGATGCACTATCACACTTATGTCAAACTTCACTGACACACATCTTCATCATCAACAAAGATTGCATGATTAATTCCACCTCAGTGGCATTGGTCCATGAATATATTCGTTGCACGCACACCTTTCACTAGTTGAACCCCTTCCATTCGCGTCATTGCATCACATTTCAGCAACATAATTCTCTTTTTCTTGATTGCACTACATACTAGTATAGCCGCTAACTCGCGGCTGAAAACGCCGAAAGGTATCGGTTGCGAATTAGCAGGCTGGCGTTTTTACACGAAGAATGTTGCGATTGTATTGTGCATCTCGATGTGAAACCCGAGAACATTCTCCTCAATGACAAGTTCAATGCCAATTTATCAGACTTCGGGCTCTCGAAGTTCATCGACCGGAATGGCAGAGCCGAGTTATGACTGGAATGAGAGGCACGCCGGGTTACCTAAAACGCTCCATGCTCATGCAAGGGTCGGTCATTGAATATTAAACGCACAGAAAATTGAGATGCATGGACAGTTGAGGAGGAAGTTGAAGTAGTTTTTGTTAATAATCCAAACGTGGCAATTATATGGTGCTACAGTAATTTCTTAATATGAGTAGGTAAAGGTGAAAAAGTAAACAAGTTAACGGATGCATTAAAAAATACAATAAAGTTATGAAGAGTAAATCACATTCATTGATTTGGGAGGACGACTAAGAATATGCCAACATCTTTAATTGTTAGCCATCAAATTAGAATTTTAGATTAAAAGGTCATTAATTGTGCCCATTGCCAATAGGTATACGCCTTTCGGCGTAATCAAAAAAGTTCACATATTCTTCCCTACATGATGCTCATTGAAACATTTCCATCTCTTGTCACAAATGCATCAACAGAAGGATGTTGAACCCTCATCGTCATCCAGAACATCGAAGAAAATTTTCTCCCTCTTGCCAACGATGATCAGGTCAATGTAGCCCACTTTTACCTTGAGGGTTATCTCGTCCCCCTCCCAACTCAGATCCCTTCTTGTTGCATTTATCATTCAATCTCCTTACATTTCCAATGAATAAAATCTCCACACCTATCTAGAATGTTGGTCAATAATTTCTTATCTCACCTGATTCTCTTTAGGTCACAATCATAATCAAGTTTTAGTGTTCCCATTGGTTTTCTTTGTGCACATGATACTAGCTTGGTTGTTTTACGTTTCTTTAAATTACAACTAAATATTCATTGTGGAAGCCTCACCTAGCATCATATAGGTTAATCACAACACCTACATGTATTACCTTGGTTCTGAAAGGAACTTTGGGAGAAATTTGGTCCTTTCAGCTCCCAGACAATGCTAATTGCACTGGACATCAGTTGGAAGTTTTTGTGGATTTATAAATTTGTGCTATTAAAACATAAAATCAATCTCAATGGGTGGATGAAGAGCTTGTACATCACATATTACCCAAAAATTGACAAAATTAAATTTGGGTAAAGGAACAAAGAACATGGGACCCAAAAATTAATTAAAAAATGTATTTGGGCACAAATTTTCATTGTCCATCAAAGTGAATTTTTCATCCTTGAAATATGACAATTTTATTATTTTCTCCATTACGATTCCAACACAACTGACGGAATCAAAATCTGAGTTCCGAAAGTGCCAAAACGATCATCTTAGATTTCTTGCCAAGCAAGATTAGATAGTCGTGGCCATCATTAGACATGGGTCCACTCAAATAATGGAACAACATGTTCAATTATATTGATATCATAATCTCTCTATGTTTTCTATGTTGCAAAACAATGACACCTCAATAGGGAAACATATGAGAAAGTTATGGGATTTTGAACTCAAGCTCTCATTGACTCTTATCATTTTGACACTTGAATTGTTTCCATTTTTTATTTCCTTGGAAATACATGTTCCCTTTGAATCCTCCAAAGTGATTCAAAATATTTCCCTTCAATTCCTCTTATACATATCGGAGGATTTAGAACAAACTCCTCTGATACATATTGGAGGAGTTAGTTCAAAACACTCTGATACAATTCGGAGGAGTTAGTAGTAACTCCTTCGATGGAAATTTGGAGGATTTAATACTAACTCCTCCAATACAAGAGGAGTTAGTACTAACTCCTCGAAAATTAAGAAAATTTTCTCTCATAAGTCGACCATAACTTTTGAATCGGGTGTTTGTTTTGCGCATTCTTTAAACCATTGCAAAGTTATTTCCGATCTATATAAGTTTATAGTTATATGATTCAAGAAATTCTTAATTCATGGTATACTTATTACAGGTCATAGGAGTTAGTGCTAACTCCTTCGAACAAATCAGTGGAGTTAGTATTAACTCCTCCGAAACATGAAAACATGCCTTTTGTAAAATGGTCATAACATTTGACTTAGGTGCATGTTTTACGTATGCTTTATACCGTTGGAAAGGTATCCTTGAGATATAAAACTACCTAGTTATCTTATATGATAAATTAGTAACCTATAGTATACTTATTTTTTGATTAAGATCTGACACCTTGTTGATAGCCTCGAATAACACCATAACTCGACCGCGAGTAGAGGAACCATGAATCGAACTTAGGGAAGTTTATAAATGATACTTAGATTATTTTATGCCCCATTCATATGAATTATAATGATTGTTATTGATCAATTATTTGGATTTACTTTCATCTATTGTATGTTGAATATTTTTAGGTACCCATGCCAAGAGGGAGATGCACTCTTTCAATGTGATCTACAACCAAAGAAAATAGAATGGTAAAACAATATCAATTGTTATATAAATGGAAATAAATGAGGGGAACCAAGCTCAAACTACTAAAAATGGAGTCTGAACCCTATTATGAATATGCCCCCATACCCAAGGCCATTTGTTGGCACAGGGGTAGACCCATGGTTCAACTCTAACAACGCACCAACAAGCCCTAAATAATGGCCCTTTAGGCAATTCCTGGGAAGTAGATGTAGTCTCAACCGAAGTAGAAATAGGGGGTTGCAGGAAACAGGTGTCTACAACCAAAGGAAATGAAAGTGGATCCAAGGAAACAAAACACTTCTACCTAGTTATTCTTACCGAGCATAAACCTACTTCGAACAGTTATATTCCAGATCTAACATAATAATGCAATGATAGAATAATAGAAGGTAAAAGATCATAACATCAACCACAGAGACACAAAATATATGTAGTTCACCCTCTCCCTAGGTCTATGTCCATAGAACTGTGTTTCTTCATATTTTATGAAAGCATACAATTCTATCTGTACTCTTAGCTTGCATATCTGTCTTTCGTTCTCTTCTTCTCTCTTTCTCTACTCTCCCTGCGCACCCAACTACAGGGTTGATATTCACACCCAATTGAAGATATTACAATACCAGAAGGCTCTCACAGAAAACACTTCTCTCTCTCACAATACACAATGAACAACAATAACAACCAATGACAAACAACCAACTCTGAATGAACCCACCCTAGGTCCTCTATACCTTTATTTATACATTACATGACAAATTCAAGGTGTCGAAACCCTAGATCCAAAGACCTAGGTCCTCTTTGACCCAGGTTTTCGGGCTTCTCTAGCCTGTCTTTCCTTCTTTCCCGTGAGGTGCTCCAAAGAATCCATTGGTGGCATTTTCCAATTGTTGAGTTTTCCACGATCCATCTTCCTTGTTGATCTGTCATCCTCGATGTTCTCGTTCAACGACTAGCTTTCCATTTCTTTTCTCCTTCTTTTCTTCTTCTTTAACCACTTCAACCCAATATCAGTCAATGTACCTTCCACACAGTTCGCACTTTGTCTTTTCTTTTCCTTTTTCTTCGCTTTCTCTCTTAATCCATACCCAGGCCCCCAACACTCACCTGTGACTTGTTCTGAGGCAATGTAGATCTGATTCTTCTTTTTTACTTCGACTTAAGACTGTGCAACGCAGCCTATGATTTTCTCTATCCCCACTCTGTGCAAACTGTTTTTTCTATGTCTGGTACCCAGTTTCAACTGTACCTGGTACATAGGCCCTTCTCCTTTCACTTTTTATGAGAGTTGCAAGACAACTGGTTTTCATAGTACAATTTCAACTGTCTTCCATTCACCAAACCTTCCTTCCATTCTCCCTTCATAGTCTTCAACTGCGCAAATCCTCCTTCCATGACATAGGCAACCTCATATGGCTCAAGCCAATGTGTCCTGAACTTCCCTGGATGCTTCATGAACTTGCTTTCATAAACCAATACTAGATCTCCTTTATTAGAGGATTTATTCTTGATGTGTCTATCATGATAAGCCTTCTCTCGTTCCTTTTGTACCTGCTGATGAAATCCTACAATAAACCTGTCTTCCTCCAATTCTAGGAACTAAGTATTCCATATGTACAATTTCTTCTAGACCATAGACCAACTTAAAGGGGGTCTACATTGTCATCTTCTTACAAGTGTTTCTATAGGCCCATAATACTGCAGGTACTCTCAAATCCAAATCATCCTTGTTTACACTGTAAATCTTTGTCAGCATTGTCTCCAAGATCTTATTGAATGCTTCAATCATACCATTTCCCTGTAGGTGGTATGGGGTTATCTTCTGATGGTGAACTTCAAATTCTCGAGTCAAGGCTTCAATAGTCTTATTAATAAAATGTGTTCCTTAATCACTCATCAAGATCTTTGGAAATACAAACCTGGTTATGATATCATCAAATATGAATCACGTAGTTGTAGTTTCACTACAGTGCTTAATTGATCTTGATTCTACCCATCTTATCAAATACTCTATCACAGTAATAATGTATCGAGCTCCTGTGTGCTTTCCTGGCAGATTGATAGTTCTCACAAAATCAATGGCCCATTGATCAAATGCCTGTAAGGTTAGTTGTGGTGCTAAAGACATCTCATCTCTTCTAGAAGGTTTCCAAACTCTTTGGAACACATCGCAGGATCTATAGTATTCCTTAGCGTCTTTGTGTAAAGTGGGCCACTAGAGGCCAGCTCTGAAAACCTTCTACATTTTTTCTTTCCCTGCATAGTGTCCTCCTACGATGCCCTCATGTGCCTCTACCAAAATCAACGATCTTTTTGCCTCCATAACACATCTCCTTAAGATCTCATCAGGTCCCATCTTACATAGTTGTCCAACTATGAGTGAAAAATCTGCAACGTGAACTACCAGTTGTTTCTTATGGATAATTGTATATTTGAGAGGTGCCATTCATGTTGACAGGAACTCGACTATCTCATTGAAGTGATCATCAACCTTCCTAATGGCCAACAAATATGCATCTGGAAGTGTATCCTCCAGAGTTGTAGGTTCCTCTCTATGCTCTAACCTAAACAAGTGGTCAGGTCCCTTATTCATTCTCCCTGGCTTGACCACGATCTCAAAATCATATTCCTAGAATAACAGAATCCATCTACATATTATTCCCCCCAAAACTAGCTTGTTGACTAGGTATTTCAACGTAGAGTGATCAGTGAACATTTTAAAGTGTCCTCCCAACAAGTAGTGAAGAAATTTTTGCAGTGCATACACCATGGCTAAACCTTCCCTCTCGGTGGTAGTGTAATTTATCTCAGCTATTGAAAGCTTCCTGGTAGCAAAGGCTAACGAGTGGTCAATATCTCATGCTCCTTGTTGTGATAGCACTACTCCCAATGCAAGAGAGGATGCATTGACATGCACATGAAATTACTTACTCCAATTTGGGAAAACCAGAATAGGTGCAGTAACTATTTTTTGTTACAGATTGTCGAATCTTTGTTGGCATTCTTCTCTCCATTGAAACTAACAATATTTATTCAAAACATTCTCCATGGGGGTTGTAATCTATGCATAGCCCTTAATGAACTTCCTGTAGCATCTTGTATTTCCCAGCGCAGTGTGTAACTGTCTAACTAAAGTAGGAGGGGGTAGATCAACAATAATGGAAATCTTAGATGGATCTACCAGCAACCCTTTCTTACACAAAATATGGCCTAGAAACACTCCAAAGGGTGAAAATAAGATACACTTCTTAAAGTTTAGGGAAATATGACATTTCCTACACTTATCCAAAATTAGTCTTAAACATTCAATATGATTTTACAATAAGCTAAAAATAGTCCAATCATCAAAATATGCTTCCAGAAATTTATGTAGAAATTCCTTGAATGCTTTGACCACCACCCTAGAAAAGATGGTTGGTGCATTATTCAATCCAAAAGGCATCACTGTGTACTAGTAATATCCCCATTCTATTGCAAATGTGGTCTTATAGTGATCTTCCTTGGCAATCCTGATCTGGTGATAACTTGAAAAACCATTTGTGAAGGAGTAAACTTCGTGCCCTCCCACATTATCTAACACTTCGTCGGTAAACGATGTAGGGAATGGATCATGTAAACATGCATTATTCAGTTTCCTCGAGTCTACACATATTATGATCTCTCATGTCTTTTTATCTTGAACCACCATAGGAATAATCCATTCTGACTCTTCAATAGGTTTTATGATTCCTTCTTCCAACATTTTGTCTAGTTCAATCTTGACTTTCTGCTTATATTTTGGATTCAATCTGTAGGGTATCTGCTCTACTAAACTTTCATCTAGCTTCAATGGGATCTTCGTCTCTCCCACGGGCCCTTTAATTCCCTTCATATCAGTAAACTTGGTTGGAAACAAGTCCTGATACTCATGCAGTAGTTATGTTATCTTATCAATAGTGGCATCATCCTAAGAATATCCAACGTTTGCGAGCTTAAGTGCTTGCTTTGTTCCAATGTTAATTTTTTTATTTTAATTGGTTTTCCAATAAAAGGGAGTTCGATTCTTGGTCCTTCTATGTCTCTCTGTCCTTTTGTTTATGTGATGTTCACATTCCTAGGATCATCATCTTTATCAGCATTGATATTGTAACATCCTTGCAATTTCTGAAGAGGTGTAGTACATTCATCCTCTTCTTTCTCCAAAGGGAGGTTAGGTGTCTCCTCAAATACTTTTTTTCTTACAACCTGTAAAGCTTGATATATTGTAGGGTACTAACTTTCAACTAAAAATGTGGCTACAAAATTATGAGTCATACATTTCCAATCTGCAGTGGTGAGGCACAGTTCCTCTTGAAGATACTAGTTTCTATGTGTTGTATCCAAAGTGTTAATGAATTTATGCACCCACTTCTCTTGAGGAATGCTTCTCCAGGCCTCCTCACAACTTCGCACGTGGTCCTTTAGACATATTTGACCTATCTATCTAACTTCACACCCTTCTACTTGATCTGAGAATCGCACTATCATCAAAGTGTGACATTGTACCTAGTCCACGATATTCTTCTTATGTGTTCCCCACCATCTCGTTGGCATAACTTTTAAGGCTTCATATAGTGCCAACAATCATTGTTTTACTGGTACAATTTCTTCAAATTCTGATAAGAATATTTCTAATGATTTAAACCATCAAATGTGGGTAGATTTCTTACTTCTGTTCCAATCCAGTGAACTTCCCTATTTAGTCTAGCACATCTCCACACAAAAACTTCATACATCTTTTTATTCCAGTTCTCTAGTGCTTCTTCCAAATATTATGAACATGTGTTGTCACTTCGCTAGCTTAAATTCCGACCTGATGTAGGATTAATGTAATATTGTTGTCTTTCTGTTAATTTGTAAATATTCTCTAGCTCATATGCATGGTCTTCTTATCTGATGGGCTCTGTGTATATGCAACCATCATAAGGATCTAGAGGCGTAATGACCCTAAGGACATCACCTTCAAATGTCATTCTTCTTTTCTTTAAGTCAACCATGGTATAATTATTGAAATCCCAATCAATTCCCAACAACGCAATATAAGGACAGTTATAATCAACTATATCAATCACCTCGAAATCCACAAATGTCCTTACCCCATCGTTGTCCAAAGGGACATGCTCCAGTATCCCAAATGGGCTTACTAACTACTAATTAGCCATCCTAAGCCTGATAGGGGAGTAAGTTAACTTAGGTTTTCCCACCAGTGCTTAGGTTTTCTTCATCATAACATTGACTTCTGAACCTAAGCCAAGGACCACATAATCTATATCATAATATCCAATATGAGCATTAAGGTGTAGTTCCTTATTTGTCCTTCTCTTTCTAGATAATTGATGTACTACTCTATTTAGAAGAGGGTCTACCTTCCCTAGTTCATATTGTCGGATCAATTGTTGTAGTTCTTGTATGGCTCTGTCATCCTTAATCAAATCAATGAATGTATACAAGAAACTAACAAGCTTTCTTACCTCTTTTCATTCTCCAAGTGATGAAAACTAATCAAATGCCAAAGGCATCCCACATTCTCTTAATTTTGTTCGTGCCTTTGAAGAAGAAGCATGATCTCCTCCAAATTCTTTTCTTGCCTCTTCAAATGTTTGTTTCTCTTTTCTTGGATCAAACTCTTGTGTCTTCTTTGCATCTCTTCTAACCCTTGATTCTTTTCTGTTCTTTGTTGGAGTCACTTTGTCTTCTCCTATAATAGTGCCTCCTCTAGTGATAACAACAACTCTAGGATCCTCTCTGCAAGGTTCTACTGAGATGAGTTTTACTTGATGGTTACCTCCTCATTTCTCCAAAAGTTTGGCTAACAACACAGGACAATCTTCAATGAAATGTTCAAATGAGTTGCAGTAGATGAAAGTGGTACAAGGGTTCTGATAGTCCCTTGCCAAGTGTCTTGGTTGTGCACAGTTATAACAAATGATTTAACCTCGACCTCGACCCATGCCTCCACCTCATCCTCTTCCTTTGAATCCACCACGAGGGTTGAAGTTTCTTCTTCCTGGAAAGTTAAACTACATAGCAGTTCCTTCCTGTTGTACTTTGCCTTCAATTCAATATGTGTCTCTTGATATTTCATGCAAGATATTGTGATCCCTACAATCCTTATCATCATTCCCCATAGATTTACAAAATGTGCATTAGAGGTTTGTAGGTGTCTGAACATATTTTTGCATGTAATAGGATTCACCAGGATGATTCCTATTTCTAAATACCTCACACCAAGGTAGAGTAACCTGTTGGGTATGTGTTATATTCTTTTCACGAGTAGTAGTGTCTGAGCGCCTACATCGAGTGCGCAGGGGGGTAAGAGGGGGGGACTCTAGGCCCCCCTTGGGGGGTGCAGGGGGGCAGCGCCCCCGAAATTTTTTTTTTTTGGGCCGACATATTTTCACAGGTTTCGGGCCGACATATTATCGCCGGGCCGACATATTTCCGGGAC
>ML799090.1:675902-704395 GCA_009831015.1 Picea engelmannii | reverse complement strand
GCCGACATATTATCGTCGGGCCGACATATTTCCGGGACGACATATTTTCGGGACCACATGATATTAGGTGGTTTTCGGCACATGGTTTTTGCCGATGGTTTTCTATTTCCGGTTAAGGAATTAGGGTTTTGGACTAATCCATGTCATTGGGTTAGGGTTTTGGATGCCGCTGGCTCCTATATGTATATTTTATTGTAAACAATGTAACATAAAGTGTGTATCAATATAATATATGCTGGTTTTCCCGGTTTGGGTTTCCAGGTGAAAAATCTCTGTGTAATGTTTGTATTTTCCATTGTATCTTTTCTGTTCTTTTCTGAATATAAGTTTGCAGTAGATATTGTACAAGGTTAGAATTTACATAACCAGCTTCAAAGTGCTTGGAGCCCCAGAGGACAATTTGATGCAGGGGCATCGTAAGCAACCAGCCAAGCAAGCAATGCAAAAGTGGGAAACAGCTGGAAAAGGACCAGCGCACATTTTGAAGTGTTTTGAGATTAATGAATGGACATTAATGTAATATCTAAGGGAAGCGTACTTACACTTATATCTAGATATTGTAAACAGATCTTGAGCATTTCTCTCATATGTATAATGTAGAGGCATTTATGCGTAATAAATGTAAGTAGGTAGATTTAATTTAATAGATTAGACAGTTTAGAAGTATAGGAGGGAAAAAGGATATACACACCCTCACCCTTGCATAATTGTATTTTTTTATGATCATTCAGAATTCACAAGATGTAGAGCTGTAGCAGAGAGTTGTATAGAAGAACCCATGTATAGGATCACTTGAGTTAATATATGAAACTTTGACTCATTTTTCATGGTGTTATGATACTTATTGTTTACATTAGTTAAATGGTATGTTTACAGTTGTTTTTTTTCTCTGTGATGCATTTATTGCAATGTTGTATTGTGTGTATGATTTCATGTTGAATGTATGAAGTCTAAGAGAAGATAAGAATGAGTTTCAATTGTTTCTCTCCCTAATAATTCCTGCAAGGAGTGCAGTGAACATCTGCAAGGTGTGCGTTGATGAGGGTTTGAGTTTTATCTCAGAAATATTAGGAGAGATATTGTTGTTCTCATACCAGCTGAAGTGCAGGTGAAGCACAGAGTCGTGCACGGTGTGCGCAAGCCAAATGAAGCCTTGGATTTTATAAATCTAGAAAGAAGATTGAGAGATTTTTGTTGCAAAGAGTGCACAGGGTCGAAGACTCAAATAACTAGGGGTTATTTGAAGATTTTCCTTAAGGAGTGCGAGTAGGGATCCTTTTGGGAAGCTTGAGTTTACAAGTGAAATCTCAGGAAGGATAACACCTTTGAAGTGCTCAAAGGGAGACAGAGATCGAAATCATCTCATAGAAGTCAAGTTCAGGAGGGAGAACACTGAGTCATTTGGGTAGAAGTCATTGAGGAGTGCATCCAGTGGTCAGAATTCTCCATGGAGAAATCATGAAACCACAAGGACCGTAGGATATATAGGAGCTATAAGGTGGTTAGGAGTTGGATGAATCCACCACCCTGACATCAAGAGTCAACATGAACTGTTGATCGTGGTCAGTTTGAGATGATAGATCATTTCGAGGATTCAGGGTTATAAGTTTGGAGTGCAGGCCAAAATCCTTGGTCACTCAAATTCCTAAATCACAAAAAGGATTTTCAGGTGTGGAATTTTGGCATTTCGGGGTTCATCATTTTGGCAATTCCAATGACAAGGAGTCAAGGCCCTTTGCATTGAAAATCCCAAGGTCGTGAAACATGGCGTGTCTTTGGAGTGGAATTTCTACATTTCAGCTTTCCAGGGTTCGAGAAGTAGAGGAGGTAGTGACTTTGGAATCGAGAGTTTCAAACTCTTGGTTCACAAAATATGGAAGAAGGAAAGGAAAAATTCCTGAAAATGTTGAGGGACAATAGTCGTCGTGTACCAATCAGATTTTAGGGTTTCGGGACTCAAGAAGTGGAGTTGCATGGTCAACACAACTCCTGAAATCATCGAAGAGAGAAACACTGAAAGGTGGGTCCCAAGTATCAGTCAGAGGATACGTGCAACGAATGTCAAAGGAGGGGTCAAGCTTTAGCGAAAATCCTAAAAGGCCATCGATCTCTCATTCCATGACACGTTGAGCCCATTTCAGCATTCCATAATTTCGGAGTTCATGGAATCATAAGAGAACAGGAACGAATGTTGGTTGTTCTCTCAAAGTCCCGAAAGCTGAAACTAGTGGGTAACAGGTGGCATGTGTTCATCGCGTTGGAGTAGTCAACCTTCATTGACGTTTCGCATTTTGGCATTTTCCAAGAGTTTTGGAAATACATCGGAACTCTCCAACTCCCGAAACCCAAAGTCCTTTGTGGCTTAAACAAAGGGTTAGATTAACCCTTGGCAAAGTTTTAGTGAAGATACTGCGTGGATCTCGGCTCGAGGGCAAGGGGGTATACGTCAAGTGGTATCAGAGAACAAAACAAATTATTTTCTTTCTGTAGCAGAGAGAAAAGAGAAAAAAAATTCATCCATGCCACCGAGAAGAAGAGATAGGCCAATGCCTAATCTAGCAATGGAAAGAGAAATGCGTGAGTTATGTGTCAGACTTGATGCTATGGAGACAATATAGAGGCACATAGTCGATGTTGGGGATATCAGTGAGGCTGAAAGTGAAAATGAAGCTGGAAATGAGGGAGAAGTTGCGGTCGAAGATGTTGCAGATGAACACCTATTTAGGGTTGTTTCAAGGATAGGTGCCAGAGAAAAAATGGACATTCCAGTGTACAAAGGAAACTTGGATGTTGAAGAGTTTCTAGATTGCATTAGAGCTCTAGACAAATACTTCAACTATGAGGATGTCGAGGAAGACAAGAAAGTCAAACATGTCGTTACTAGACTTAAAGGGCATGCAACACTATGGTGGGATGAACTATAGGCTGACAGATGCTGCAAGGGAAAGCAGAAAATCAAAAGCTGGGATAGAATGGTTGCAAAGATTAAAGCCAAATTTATACCCAGGGATTATCAAATCACTCTGTTTTGGAGGATGCAAAATTTGAGACAAAAGCTGATGTTAGTGAAAGAATACACTGAAGAATTCTACAGGATAAACATCAGAGCAGGTCATCGGGAAAGCGATGATGAAAAAGTTGTCAGGTACATGAATGGTATGCGATATGGCATTCAAGATGAGATGAGCATGGTGACCATTCAAAATGTGGAAGATTCTTATCAGATAGCTCTGAAAGTTCAAGAGAAGCTGAGCCAGAAGCAAGGTCAAAGAGGTCGAGGTAGAAGTCAAGCCAGAGGCAAAACAATTGCCCAAGAAAAAACTCAGAAACCTAAAGAAGAGGGAAAGAAACCTCAAATTCAACCTGAGAGAGGAGGAAGCTCACAGGGAAGGCAGCATGCTGATAGAAATTATTTTCCTCGAGCCAGAGGAAGACGAAGAGGCAGAGGAGGTGAAGTGAAATGCTTCGTCTGTGGAAAAATCAAACATAAATCCTATGAGTGTCCAGATAAGAAGAAATATGGTGGTGAAACTCACATTGCCAAAGCTCAAGGATGGAATGTTGAGGTAGAAGATGATGAGGGTGGAATATCTTTGATGATGAGGAAAGTTCTCTTGAAGCCGGAGAAGGAGGTAGAGAACCCAGCCCAAAGAAATAGTTTGTTTCAGATTGCCTTCAAAACTAAGGATAGGGTATCCAAAGTCATAGTGGATAGTGGTAGTATAGACTATCTCGTATCTATAGAGATGGTAGAAAAACTGGAGCTGGAGACTGTTTCACATCCAAGCCCATACAAGGTTTCGTGGCTACAAAAAGGACATCAGGTTAATGTCACTAAACAGTGTTTAGTTGAATTTAAAATAGGAGGATATAAAGATGAAACATTATGTGATGTCATTCCCATGGATGTTTGTCATCTATTTTTGGGTAGACCATGGAAATGTGATAGAAACGTGGTTCATGATGGGAGAAAGAACATGTACACCCTAGAAAAAAATGGTAGGACTCATATGGTGTTGCCAATTAAGGATAAAGAGGTGAAAATCGAGATGAGAAACATTGTACTTCTCATGAGTGGGAAGGAACTTCTTAATGAGGTTAAGAAGAAGGAAGACACACAATTTATTGTGGTCAGGAAGCCCAAAATTATTTTGACCAACACGAGAATAGATGATTTACCAGAAAAAATCCAGGAGTTGTTGGCAGAGTTTGCTGATATAGTAGTGGATGAACTACCTTGTTCGTTGCCACCTATCAGGAGTATAAGTCATCATATCGATCTTATACCTAGAGCCAGCTTACCAAACAAAGCCGCATATAGGTTGACGCCATAGGAAAATGAAGAATTTAAGAGACATGTCTAGGACTTAATGGACAAAGGATTGGTTCGAGAAAGCTTGCATCCATGCGTTGTTTCGATAGTGCTCAGTCCAAAGAAAGACAAAGGTTGGAGAATGTGTATAGACTCAAGGGAAATCAATAATATTTCCATCATATATAGATTTCCATTGCCAAGGATGGACGACTTGATGGATTGCTTGAGTGGAGCAAAAAAAATTTCAAAGATTGATTTGAAAAGAGGGTATCATCAAATTCAAATGAGAGAAGGTGATGAATGGAAGACAACATTCAAGATGAATGAGGGGCTGTATGAATGGCTTATCATGATATTTGTCTTAACGAATGCGCCCAGTACTTTCATGAGGTCGATGAACAAAGTCCTGAAGGATTTCATAGGGAAATTCATCATTGTATATCTTGACGATATATTAATTTTCAGTAAGACAGAAGAAGAACACTTAAAGCATCTAGTTGAAGTAATGAGGAGATTATAGTAGGAGAAATTTCTTATTAATATGAAGAAATCATCATTTATGAGGACAAAACTCATTTATTTGGGTTTTGTTATCTCTGCAAATGAATTAAAAATGGATCTAGAAAAGGTAAAGGCTATTAAGAATTGGCCATCGCCGAAAAGCATGTTTGAAGTTCGAAGCTTCCATGGTTTGGCTAGATTCTACAGGAAATTCATTCGAAAATTTAGTGGAATTAGCGCACCAATGATGGATACAGTGAAGAAGAGACATAAATATTTTCATTGGACGGAGAAAGCAGAGAAGAGTTTCAATCTACTGAGGAAGAATATCATTGAGCAACCAATTCTAGTTTTTCCATATTTTAGCAAGACATTCCAGGTCAGGTGTGACGTGAGTGGATTTTTAATTGGAGTGGTCTTGAGCCAAGACAATAGGCTGGTCACATACTTCAGTTAAAAATAAATGAAGCAAAGGTTAAGTACTCCATGTATGACAAGGAATTCTATGTCGTCATACAAGTATTGAAGAAATGGAGACACTATTTGGTTCCCAAGGAGTTTGTTTTGTACAACGATAATCACGCTTTGCAATTCGTGACTCGATAGGAGAAGTTGAACCAAAAACATGCTAAATGGGTGGAATTCATGCAGAATTTTACTTTTGTGATTAAGCATATTTCTGTAACTACTAACAAAGGTTATGATGCTTTGAACAGGAAATGTTTGCTTATGTAGGAATTTAGAGTCAAGACTTTGGGTTTTGATAACCTTAAAGAAATGTACAGAGGTGACCCAGACTTCAAGGAAGCATATGAAGCATCTCAGAATCCAATTCTCAGGGATAGAAGTCAATGGACCGAGTATATGATCTAGGATGGAATATTATTCAAGGGCAATCAACTATGTATTCCTAAATGCTCCATGAGGGAGAATTTGTTGAAGGAAAAACACAGTGGAGGATTGGCTGGACATTTTAGTCATGACAAGACGTTCTCAAAGTTGAATGGCTCATATTTTTGGCTAGGGATGAGGACAGATGTCAAGAAATTTGTGGACAGGTGTAGAATTTGTCAGCACATGAAAGGAAAAATGCAGAACACGGGGTTATACCCACCATTACCCATACCTGAAAGGTCGTGGGATGCAGTGAGCATGGATTTCATATTGGGACTGCCAAGGACGCAAAGAGGATATGATTCAATCTTTGTGGTAGTCGAAAAATTTTCAAAAATGGCACATTTCATACCATGCCATAAAACCAGTGATGCAACTAATATTGAGAACCTATTTTTCAAGGAAGTCATTAGACTTCACGTTTTTCCAAAGAGTATCATGTTTGATCAGGATACCAAGTTCATAGGGCATTTCCGGAGGACCTTATGGAGGAAGTTGGGGACACATTTTTCTTTTAGCTCAGCGTATCATCCTCAGACGGATGGACAGACAGAGGTCGTAAACATGAGCTTGGTAGATTTGTTAAGAATCTTAGTGACTGAACACCACAGTCAATGGGATCACATTCTTCCATAGGCGGAATTCACTTACAATGATTCACTCAATAGAAGAACAGGGTAGAGTCCATTCTAGATTGTATATGGAATGCATCCAAGGGGAGTTTCTGAAATGAAATATTTGGAATAGAATGAATTCGGGAGTGCTAATGAAGAGGACTTTGCAGAAGGAATGAAGGAGCTTCACAGCCGAGTTAAGGAGTGATTGCAGAGTTCAAGTCAAGAATACAAGCAGAGAGTAGATCAACACAGGTGACAACTTCAATTTGAAGTTGGTGATCTGATTATTGTGCATATGAGGAAGGAAAGGTTCCCAAGGGGAAGGTATAATAAGTTGAAGATGAAAAATATTGGACCATGCAAGGTCATAAGGAAATTTGGGGCAAACACATATGAGATTGAATTACCTGATAGGGTCGGAATCTCACCGATATTCAATGTTGTAGATTTGTACCCTTACAGAGATGAAGAAGCAGGAGAAGAGGAGGAACAGAAAGAGGTTCAATGGAAAAAACAAATGCCTGTAGTTGTAGAGCCAAAGATGGAAATCATAATTGACAAAAGGGTTAGAAAAAAGACTAGGAGAAAAGAGTATTTTGAATACTTGGTCAAATGGAAGGGACATCCAGTTGAAGATGCCAGTTGGGAGGATGAATCATAAATTCATAGGCATGGACAAACCATGCAATATATCATGAACAGGAGTTCATGAATTTTTTTGAGAGAGGGAGTATGATGCAGGAGCATTGTAAGAAACCAACCAAGCAAGCAACGTAAAAGCGGTAGACAGCTAGAAAAGCACCAGCGCACATTTTGAAGTTTTTTGAGATTAATGAATGGACATTAATGTAATAGATAAGGGAAGCGTACTTACATTTATATATAGATATTGTAAGCAAATCTTGAGCATTTCTCTCATCTGTAGAATGTAGAGTCATTTATGTGTAATGAATGCAAGTAGGTAGATTTAATTTAATAGATTAGACAGTTTAGAAGTATAGGAGGGAAAACGGATATAGACACCCTCACCCTTGTATCATTGTAATTTTTTATGATCATTCAGAATTCATAAATTGTAGAGTTGTAGCAGAGAGCTGTAGAGAAGAACCCATGTATAGGAGCACTTGAGTTAATATATGAAACTTTGACTCAATTTTCATGGTGTTATGATGTTTACTGTTTACATTAGTTAAATGGTATGTTTACAGTTGCTTTATTTCTCTATGATGCATTTATTTCAACGTTGTATTGTGTGTATGATTTCATGTTGAATGTATGAAGTCTAAGAGAGGAGAATAATGAGTTTCAATTGTTTCTCTCCCTGAGAATTCCTGCAAGAAGTGCAGTGAACGTCCGCAAGGTGTGCGTTGACGAGGGTTTGAGTTTTATCTCATAAATATCAGGAGAGATACCATTGTTCTCATACCAGCTAAAGTGCAAGTGAAGCACAGATTCATGCAAGGTGTGCGTAGGCCAATTGAAGCCTTGGATTTTATAAATCTAGAAAGAAGATTGAGATATTTTTGTTGCAAAGAGTGCACAGGGTCAAAGACTCAAATAACCAGGGGTTATTTGAAGATTTGTTGCAAGGAGTGAGAGTAAGGATCCTTTTGGGAAGCTTGAGTTTAAAAATGAAATCCCATGAAGGATAACACCATTGAAGTTCTCAAAGGGAGACGAAGATCAAAATCATCTCATAGAAGTCAAGTTTAGGAGGAAGAACACCAAGTCATTTGGGTAGAATTCATTGAGGAGTGCATCTGGTGGTCATAATTCTTCGTGGAGGACTCATGAAACCGTGAGGACAATAGGATCAAGAGGAGCTGTAAGGTGGTTAGGAGTTGGATGAATCCACCACCCTAACATCAAGAGTCAACACAAACTATTGATCATGGTTAGTTTGAGCTAACAAATCATTTCGAGGATTTGGGATTCGTAAGTTTGGAGCACAGGCTGAAATCCTTGGTCAATCAAATTCCTGAATCGCAAAAGGGATTATCAAGTGTGGAATTTCGACATTTCAGGGTTTGGCATTTTAGCAATTCTCATGACAAGGAGTTGGGGCCCTTCACATTGAAAATCCCGAGGTCATGAAATGTAGCATGTCTTTGGAGTGGAATTTTGACATTTCATCTTTTCAGGGTTTGGGAAGTAGAGGAGGCAGTTACTTTGGAATCGAGAGTTTCAAACTCCCGGTTCTCGAAATCTTGAAGAAGGAAAGGAAAAATTCCCAAAAAGGTTGAGGGACAATAGCCATTGGGTACCAATCGGATTTTGGGGTTTCAGGACTCAAGAAGTGAAATTTCATGGTCAACACAACTCCCAAAATTGTCGATGACAGAAACACCAAAAGGTGGGTCCCAAGTATCAGTCAGAGGATACGTGCAGCGGATGTCAAAGGAGGGGTCAAACTTCGACAAAAATCCTGAAATGCCATCGATCTCGCATTCCATGGGACGTTGAGCCCATTTCGACGTTCTGGCATTTTGGAGTTCAGGGAATCATAAGAGAAGAGGAATTACTGTTGGTTGTTCGCTCAAAGTCCAAAAAGTCGAAACTAGTGGGTAACAGGTGGCATGTTCTCATCACGTTGGAGCAATCAACCTTCATTAGCATTTCAGATTTCGACATTTTCCAAGAGCTGTGGAAATACATCGGGACTCTCCAACTCCTGAAACCCGAATTCCTTTATGGCTTAAAAAAAGGGTTAGATTAACCCTTGGCGTGGTTTTAGTGAAGATCCTGCGTGAATCTTGGCTCGAGGGAAAGGAGGTTTGCATCACAAGTACTCATGAAATAGGGGACAATGCTTCTTATCGTGGCCTTATGATTTTCATCTGATACACCATATATCATCTCTTTTATCTTTTCCCTTGTCTTTCTTCATATCTTGTACCTGCAGAGATAAGCTATTTAGCTAACTCAAAATTTGACTCATACTTGAGCTGGATTCTCCCATAGGGGTTGATTCTAGTTTCATGGAGATCTCCAATGCCTCATCCTGTGAAGAAATCTTTTATTGCATCATAGGAACTCTGATGTATGGTAAGAGGAAAAAAATGAACCATTCCTTGTTTTTCTCATCTGGAATCTGAAAACTCAATCAGTCTGTCAAGGTCTTAAACCTCTGATCAAACTCCCAAACAGGTTTACCTACCTTCTTCTTGATTTCTTTCAGTTATGTAATGCACTGCGAATCTGACTTGGGTTTCTTGAATTATGTGCTCAATGCATTCTTATTATCATTAAATGGTTTAGGCTGTGAAAATCCAGTAAAAAAAATCATGTACTAGCTTAGTGCGTGGTCTCTCAAGGTAGTACTAAAGTGAGCTCTCTTAACTTCTTCGTCACTGACATTCTTAATACTCTACAAATATTCACATAAAAACTAGTGTTGATTAGGCTCTACAGATCCATCTCCTCTAAATATAGGTAGCCTCATTTCATCTGCCATAGATCTTCCTAGGTTTCCTGACTGAGTATGTACTGAACTGCTGGTAACAGTGCTCTGATTGTTCTGGTAACTCTGACTACGTTGGCTACTTAACGCTACTAAAACAATAGGAGGAGTAATAGTACTTACTTCAACAGTTGATGCAGTCCCTGAAGTTATTGATTCTTCTCGACGAAGTTTTTCAGTCCATTCTTCCTCTGCCCTAGCGGACTTTGAATGTTCCTCGCTCAACAACTCTTCTTCTTCTCCATTGTAGAACCCTTCATCATGTGCGAGTGGCTCGTGGCCCTACTCAAAAAAATTCACCAGAGGAACTTCTATAAATGATCTCCCACTACATGTGTGTCCAACCTTTATGTCGTTGTCACTATATGATTTCTTAAACATTAGCCTTTCAATCTGACCAACTACTATATCTTCAAGATGTTCTTCTCATGAAATATCATCTTAATCTTCAACTTCAAAAAGTGTAAAAATTTTCCTCTAGGTCCCTTAAAGAAATATCCCTATGATTATCTATACGACTCTATTCTGTCAATAGAAAACATAGTGATGTACCCTCCAATACTAGTATCGAACCAATGATATACTACTCTTGACACAATGTTATCAACTCTCTTGACCTTCTTGATTAGTGTCGATGTCCAAACCAAAGGTGGTCTAAATATGATCTCAAACTCGGTATTTTCTAATCTGGCTAACCACTCATATAGCTCCTTATGAAATCCTCCAAATAAAATCTTGTGTATATTAGTAAATATATACCTTCCCAACCAATCCTCTCTGCGAAGATTAGGGTTCTTATTGTGAGCCTCAGCGAAGTCCTTTTCTTTTTCTTCTATCCACTTTTGAATCTATGTCTTCGATGGAAACCACCTTGACATTCCCTCAAGAAGATCCTAGTCCCTGAAACAAAACCATTTGTTGGCACATGGGAAGACCTGGGGTTAAGCTCTAACAACACACCAACAAGAACTAACTACTCTCCCTTTCAGCAACACCTGTGAGGAAGATGCAGTCTCACCCAAAGTAGCAATAGGGGGTTGCAGGACAGAGATGTCTACAACCAGAGGAAATACAAAGTGGATCTAAAACAATAGAAACACAACAACTAGATATCAATTACCAACTTAAACTCACTTCACATAGTTATATCGCATATCTAACACTATGATGCAATAACAGAAGAAAAATAGGTAAAATAACACAACACCAATCCCACAGACCAATAAGATATATGTGGTTCACCCTCTCCCTAGGGCTACATCCACATAAATGTGTTTCTTGATATTATAGGAAAACATACAGTTCTATCTGCTCTCTTAGTTTGTAGATATCTCTTCCTTCCTCTCTCTCTTTCTCTCCTCTCCCTGCACACCCAGTTGTGGGGTTGATCTTCACACCCAGATGAATATTTTACAATACCAGAAGGCTCTCACACACATCACTTCTCTCTTGCACAATACACAATGAACAAAAACAACGACCAATGATCAACAACCAACTCTGAAAGAATCAATCCCAGGTCCTATATACCTTTATTTATACATTACATGACAAATTCTAGGTGTCAAAACCCTAGATCCAAAACCCTAGGTGTCTAAAACCCTAGGTCCTCTTTGACCAACGTTTTTGGGCTTCGCCAACCTGTCTTTCCTTCTTTCCCGCAAGGTGCTCCAAAGAATCCATTGGTGTATTTTTTCTCTTGCTGAGTTGTCCACGATCCATATTCCTTGTTGATCTGTCATCCTTGATCTTCTCATTCAATGGCTATCTTTCCCTTGCCTCGCTCCTTCTTTTCTTCTTATTTAACCACTTTAACTCAATCTCAGTCAATGTACCTTCCACACAATTCACACTTCGTCTTTTCTTTTCATTTTTCTTTTCTTTATTTCTTAATCCATACCCAGGCCCAACACCATTCTTCATGATGCACAAGGAACATATGGCCAAAATCCAAGATATCCCACCGACGCTAGAAGACAAATTCAAATTGTAATCATTATCCTTGTTACTCATCATCACAAAGAGGATGAAGACAAACTTTGGAAGCTGAAAGGTCATTATTATAGAAAGAATTTCCTCACCCCATGCAACTTGCTAAGAAGGCCTTTTCCATTTTCCTATGCAGACTTGAAGTCCCTTTTTTCAGTTCCCAAAGCTGGAAATTTTATTTTTCCACATATACGTGCCCTAACAGCTATATAGCATGTGTATATGCAGGTTGCACCATTACATCCCGTGTACATTGGGTTTTGTGCCCAAAATTAAAAAATGGTGTCAGGTTTCCATGTCATGTCACGTGATCCATGATCCTTGACCTTCCATATATTGAAAGACTGTGACTCGGCCCTTCACTTCCATTTGAAGGATATAAATGGGTCATATCCAAGGTGTGGAGAAGGGGAGAAGGAATTCAACTTTGAGAGAAAATTTACTCTGGAGAAATTATTCACTTCATATTGAGTCTACATCCCTTTGTCCTTTTAAGTCTGAACACATTTTTCAGCCCCCAATCTCTTCCCTATTTGATGGAGAACCTCATTGTCTCTCTTATATGAGATTTTCTTTGGTGGAGGATTGAATTGTTAGAGGACCAACTGGAAGGGACTTAGTTTTTCAGTTCTGAACGTGCCGATACAGAAGTTTGTCATTCATACACTTCTATTTATTACATTTTAATATAAATACTCTTTCCACATCCAATTAATGTCTTGTAAATATTTGAATTGTTATTTCATGGGCATATTTGTTATCAATATTGATGGATTATGATATTATATGTGCTAAATTTGTATATCATCACCATATGCTTGTGTATCTTGGTTGTTGAGGACAATTTGCAGGTGTATTTCTTTGATTCAAGTGCTCAACGGTGGACTTCATCAAACGTCTCGATGAGGTAGGCTCTTTATCTTGTCTTGTTAGCATATTTTTTTATATAGCATACCTGATATTAGATTTGATTTTTGAAGTCATTTCTATCTGTTGTGGTTTACCCCATGCTGTAGAGTGATTTTCCTCATAACAAAATTGGCGACCATACTGGGGATGGAATCTTCTTTTCAGGGTTTGGAGTGTTTTTCTCCTTTGATTGCTCACATTTATCTTGAGTTTCTTGTCATCCTATTTCTTGAAAACCTATTTTATTTTGAGTCTGAGTTTCTTGGCCTTATCCTTAACCTGACAGTGTTTTAATACATATACACGGGTTTTCCCTTGACAGACACGTACATATGTGATTTGTCATTCTATAGGGGGTGTACATACAAGGTTTTCTCCTAAAAAATTAGGTACATCATCCTTTTTTTCTGAATTGTTGACTTTGATGTTTGTTGGTTAATTGTTGATGGTTGTTGAGTCTTCTTGGGTCTCTTTCATGACTATTAAGTGCCTGCAGAGTGATAGGAAACCTTTCTTTGGCTGAATTTTCAAGCAGTTTCTCTTTCTCATCATCCTTTTCATTGGTTGTCCTTGCATCTTGGGTTGGGTGTTTCCTTCTTGATATTATACTTGTTTTGTCTATTTTTTCATACATTAGGGTCTTTGTATCAAGATATTATTCATTCCTTTCATTTTCATTCTTTTATAATGAAAATACAAAAAGATATACATTTTGCATTATTGTAATTTGATCTTTTGGGTTCTTATTGTTGATCTTAGTACATGTATGGAAAGATTGCATCTTATTTGAAATTGTAGAATTGAATTGAAAGTTGCATTTTGAAAAGATTATCATTTATTGAGAATTGAAGTTAGGATTTTGCATTATATTCATATTCATTTTTTATACTTTTTGAGTCATAACATCATCAGTTTCACGACCACACGTTTTGAGTAAACAAAGCCACTAAAAGTAACACTGATAAATTTAAAATTGATTAGAAACGATTTTATTTTTTAGGGTGCACAAACTAGCTTAATATTTAGAGCCTTGGAATAGGATTTTGTGAGTAAACCTCTCCAAGGCTATTAAACTCAATATATTTGTCTGACTAAGGGAGTGGTGAAATACATTTTATAATTGGTGACATCATGAGGCTCCGCTTACATCGAAGTTAAGCATAAGGTCACACAAAGTTGGTTGAGGAGATATCCCTCTAATACCTTCTTAGCGTCAGAGATATTTCTTGGGATCTATTCGTATATGGGGGTCTTGCTAGTACCTTTACCTATGTGAGAGGCAGTGCTTTTGAGATTTTTGGATTTGTTACCCTGCCCATACAATGGACCTGATTAACGAATTTTTGCATGCTTATTGGTTATATCGTGGTGGATTTAGTTTCTTAATATAGGTATCCACATAGGTTACTTACAAGGGTTATTCTATAGGTAACCTAGGTCAGATAAGGGTCAGACAACACACAACCTTTATGGAGGATTACCTCTTTGGGGGAATCTGACCAACTAGATTATTAATGCCATGAGGGCCCTTATAATTGATTTTGATACCTCCAATCTTTTGAAGGGAGTCTCAGTCCCCTCTTGGGCGAGGCATACCTACTTTAGTGAGGTAGGCCCCTTTCCGCTACTATATCCTATTTGTGTGCATATTGGCCTTTTTGTTTATTTTGGTATTCTCTTTGATTGTTAGTTGACCTTAGGATTTTGTATTGCATAGTGAATCTTCATTTCTATGGTTAGTGGATCCTCCATGACTCCTTCAGTAGCACTACCCAGCCCATGGTATTTTCTCATTCCATGGGGACAAATCCTTTTGTATTTTTGAATGGTACGTCGAATCATGATACTCGGCTAATACCTTGGGCCTCTAATATTTTCTCTCATGTTATGCCAGACATGTCTTCACACTTTCCATTCTCTATCTCGTCGCCTTATGAGAATACTATTTTTGTGTCCGAAGGCATTATGCCTCCTTATTCTCCATTTTCATTTGGTGGGATTCATATCCCTCAACCAATTCTTATGGTAGGAGGTTGGAATATTCCTTCCTATGGATCCAATCCTAGATTCACTTTTCCAGGAGAAAGTGCTCAAATGGGAAGTCATTCTACTTATGACATCCCATCCATCTATCCTTCTTCCATTATGACAGTTCCTACAAATGCTTTTCCCATGGCAGACCTCCATCTTTCCTTTGGTGTTCCATCTGGGGAAAGTTAGTTTATAGTATGGGAAACCCCCTTTATAAAGTTCCTTCATCTGGGGGAAACAAATATCCTCACCTGAGTAACCCTTGTCATGTCACATTCTCTTTGCAAGTGTCTTCCTCGGTGACAATGCCCTTACAACTCTTTATTAATCAGATTGGAGGAGGACACTTTCTGACCAGATAGGGCCATGGTGTATACCAGAACCCTTCCTGACCTACAATTTCTCAAAACCAGTCTTTCCTAGAACCTTGGTCTCAAATGCCACAACCGACCATCATAAGTCCAGTCAGTGCAAGTCATACTGGAATTATATCACCAACCTCTGCTATTCATGTTTGACATAGGTCGACAACCTCTACAATTTATGTTGAAGACATGCAACTAGCCACTGCAAGTTATGATGGGGGAATAACTCTAGTCACTTCTAGTCACACTGAAAATACATCGCCAACCTCTTCTAGTCATGTTGGGGATTCATCACCAACCTCTACTAGTCATGTCGGGGATTCATCATCAACCTCTACTAGTCATGTTGACGTTTTTTCACCAGCCACTGCAAGTCATGTTGGGGGCATCCATACGATTGAGAAGCCTAGATGTGTAAGACGTAAGCCCAATTTCCTTTGTATGCTTTGCAAAGGATATCACCTTAATCGTTTGTTCCCTACTACTAATTTGGTACAATAAGCATGGTACTTTCTTGGGGGGCATTCATAGGGATGATTTTAAGGATGGAAATTTATTTCAAACTATAGAAACCTTGGCGAATCTTACTATTCCTTCATATGAAGGCTATAAATGTTTGACGATATTTTGTAAATATATTCAAATTTATAAGGATTTTATGTAGTTTGTATAAAATTTTGGCGAATTTTAAGGTAAAATAATTTTATCCTATAAAATTTGGGCGAATCATTTTTATAACAGCAAATATTTGTTTGGGAAAAGCCATGGAAAATTAGCCCATGAGAGAAATTTATCCCCTAAAATCATCCTTGGCTCTTCGGGTTCTGAGTCATCTTTGATTTCCCAACATTATAGTCCTTCTTTGGTTAATACAATGGTCATGTCAATGAAATCTTCAGTTGACACCCCTATTATTTTAGGGGGTGATGTGTCTCTTAACCTTTTTTTCTTGCATCCTGTAAAACCAACGGTCGTGTCGATGGAATCTTTGGCCAATACCACTCTTGTTTTTGTGGATGATGCATATCTTGACCTTTTTGTCTCACATCCTATTCAACCAAAGGTCGAAGAAGTGGTTGTGCTAATTCAATATTCAGTCAATCCCACTCTTCTCTTGGAGAGTGACAAGTCTAAGGAAGTGAGGTTGTCAATGCAATGTTTGGCCAATCCCACTCTTCTTTTTGTGGGTGATGTGTCTTTCGACCATGTCCTTATCATTTCTAGTTATGTACCTTCTGAACAAGGGAGCATTCCACTCTCTTCGAGTACACTCCCTCCAAGTCCTAGGGTGGTTTTATTTTGATTGGAATGATCTTGTAAATCCTTGGCTTCCTTCTTCTATAGCCTTCCAGATAAGGGGCATTCTTCGATATATTGTAGATAAGATAACCTTTGCAAGTATTTTATCCTCCTTGACTTGGAAATATTTAGGTTTTCCCAAGATTGTGTCAGCTATCTGTGAGTTGCTAACTTTTGATAGAAGTCTTGCACATGAGCCTTGTCCTCCCCTATTTTATGCTACTTATAACAACATCCTCCAAGTTGTTGTTAACCTCTTTTCCAAATCTCTCAAAAAGAGAAAAGATTTTTGAGTGAACTTGTCTCTTTCACACTCATAAATTGGATTTGAAAGGACGTCTATTTGGTGTAATTTAAACCCTTTTTCGGATGAAGTAGATTAATTTTGAAAAATGAATACTCTAGCCAGTAGTGGCTATAAGAGTTCTCCTGAGTATTTTTTTATACGTTTTTGGGCTAAGGGGACTAAATTTACAAAAAAGGACATTCTTTGGAGTTAATGTGTAATTGCATCTGATTCTCTTTCTTGAAGTATTGAGCATATTCTTGGTTCTCTCTTTTTCATTATAAGCATATCACCTCAATAGTTTGCATCATCAACCAAGCAGAACCTTGCCTATATCCTTTGCATCTTGACACCCTATACCCCAAGAGGAAACATTCCCCCGAGTGTCCATATCCTGTATGCACCCCGTTACATTGAGCATATGTATCTTCCACTATTGGAACTAGTTGCTTACTCATGACACGTATTTCCTCCTCTCGATCATAGAATTCATTTGACTATGAAAAAACAAAAAAATATGGGTGGGAAAAGAATATTATCTCATGTTGGCAGTAGTCGTGTCACCTTTGAAAAAAGCACAAAATTTTGAGTCCACTTTTCATCAAAATTTTGGATTTAGCATGACCTTAGAAAGTTGATCTCATTACTTAGAGTTTACTCCCCGATTGGTTACTCTTCTAGTCCCTATGGATATTTGATTGGTCCCTCCATCACAAAGTTTCATCATTAATTATATGTTTCCATAGTCATCCATATGTCTCATGCTATTGTTCAAAGGATTTCTCTCAGCCTGTGTCAGTCGTTTCTCAGAACTCTTGACTTTGCATGTCGGACCTACCCTCAGTGTGTCTCAAAATTACATGAATTTGTAGTCCTGTTCTGCACCCTGGTCCTACTTTCCTTATGGGTAGGTAACCTTGAACCCAAAAATCAACATCTCCTCATTGGTTTTTGACTGGGGGATTTCTCTTGTGTTCGACAGAAAGAAATCTATTCACAAATTGAAATTTGTGCATTGTCTTGGATGCCATTAGCCTTGTTGGTGGTTTCCTCTCATTTTTCGGTCTTTTTCCTTATTGGTTATTATTCAGAGGGGTTTTTTTGTGCACTAATTTCATCTGGTTCTTATGAAATACATACATGGTCATTGGTTCATGAACATGTTCTTCATCCAAGTTCCTCCAAATCATCAAGATATTGCTTTGTACCTCATGCTGACTAATGAGAAATGACTTAATTCTCTACTTTCAGTGAGTCTCCTTCCATTGACTTCAGCCCATATATTTTGGAAACGAGGCTTAGAGTCCTATGAGTACTATGAGGCTTGTAGTCATCAGTGGTAGGTTCTCTCACCATCGACAATTGGGAATGCATCAATGTCGCATGATCTATGAATTCTCAAGTGTTCGACCTCAACACCTTTATTCACACTTGTAAGAATGTACTCGGTGCCTTGATACCTACTTTCATTATCAGTAGGTTGTCTCACATTTTTTAATAGTATACATTAATGATCGGTAATCAAATGAAGTCTCATTGTGTTTGACCTCAACTCCTTTATTCACATGATGTAGAATTGCACCTTTGGTGGATAATGTAGAAGACTTGAAGACATCATTTCATGGTCGCATCTTTCATGAGTTGTTTCTATCATTCATTGGACCAATACCTATATGAATTTAGTGATCATGGGAGATGATATTGTAGTATATTGTGTACATATATCTTCAGATTGATTTTTGAGACTGGTTTTCACTGGACCTTGTTTATGACTATGACATCCTTTGGCATGTATCTACTTTTTTGTTTCTTATTCATGGCCATCGACAGTTGTTTGGTATATTTCCACATGATCTACAATGTAATTCAAATTGGCAGCCATGTAAACAAAGTCATTATGGATTGTAATATTCTTATGAGAAACAATTTTGTCGAGTTGGGTCTCCATTACTCAACTTCTTGGAATTCTAATGTATTTCGACCATCGCAGATACTCCTTTGACCTCACACATTAGGGAGAATTTGTTATAGCAAGACATTCCTCACCCCATTCAAATTTCTCAGAAGCCCTTTTCCATTTCCCTATGCAGACTTGAAGTCCCTTTTTTTAGTTCTCAAAGATAAAAATTGTATTTTTTCACATATATGCACCCTAACAACTATACAACATGTGTATACGTAGGTTGCACCATTACAACCTGTGTACATCAGGTTTTGTGCCCAAAATTAAAAAATGGTGTCGGGTTTCCATGTCACATCACATGATACATGATCCTTGACCTTCCATATATTGGAAATGCTCTGACTCGGCCCTTCAGTTCCATTTGAAGGCTATAAGTGGGCCATATCCAAGTTGCAGAGAAGGGGAGAAATAATACATGTTAGGAACCAAATATCAATATAGCATAGAAAAACCTCATAATAAGTACTCAATGTCTTGAAAAGGAGATAATTTCATATAATAATCCTCTTTGATGGGGAAACCTCCTTATACTCCACATAAATGTCCAATTACAATATGATTCCAAATGAAAATGTCTCCTTGGTATATATAGGAGACTAGGAGGTACAATTACAACTAATGTACCCAATCCGACATAAATAAAATAACATTACTAATGTAATATGCCCCAATTAAGGGGTAATGTAGCACTATTTAGGGCTTAACATGACCCTCCCCTTGAGACAAGTGTTTTCCACAATGCTTGAGTAACTCTAGATGCTTCTGTATAAAAGATTCATCTTCCCAAGTGGAATCTTCAGCCGATAGTTTCCACCATTTAATGAGATACTCTGAAATGGATCAATTGCTCAGCTAGAGAATTCTTGTGTCAGGGATGGCTTTAGGCTCCAATATGATTTTTCCTTCCTCTTCAAGTTTTGGAAATATATTTTGAACTAAGATCTTGTCACCTATAACCTTATTTAAGTATGAAACATGGAAAATTGAGTGTACTTGTGAAGATGCAAGCAACTCCACTTTGTATTCCATAGTACCAATATTTTCAACACCTTATAAGGGCCATATTACTTTGGTAATAATTTATTATCCTTATTTCTTTCTTGAGGGACATTTGTTTGTATGGTTGTAGTCTTAAAAACACCCAATCCCATACTTCAAAATGCCTTTCACTACGATGTTGATATGCTTGTTGTTTCATGTGATTTTGTGCCATAGTCAGGTTGTCCTTTAAGATTTAGAGAACTTGTTGTTGATGCTCGATGTGATCTTCCACTTCTTGAACCTTAGATTTTTCTTTAATAGAAGAAGTGATGGAAGGAGGGCGGTATCCAAAGAGTGCCATAAATGGTGTATTTTTTTTGCAGTATGAAAGAAAGTGTTATACCACCATTTTGCCAAGGGTAACCATTTGAACCATTGTGTTTGTTTATTAGAGACAAAGCAACGAAGGTAGCCTTCTAGAATTGTTCACTATCTCGGTTTGTCCATCAGATTGAGGATGATAGGATGAGCTATGAGCCAATTATAACAAGAAAATAATTATGTCCAAAAATGTCTAGTGAAGATGGGATCTCTGTCATTTACAATAATATTTGGGCTTCCATGTAGCTTTTGAATTGTCTCCATGAATGCAGTGGAAAATGTAATGTATTTGAAGGGACAAGAGAGTGAAAAAATGTGTGTGTACTTGGTCAGTCTATCAACAATCACCATGATAACACTCTTTCCTTCAAACTTCGGTAACCCTCTAATAAAATCCATGGAAACCTCCTCCTAGCGCTAACTTGGGATGGATAATGGTCGTAAAAGACCTAGTGTCTTAATTGTTTCCACCTTATTTTGTTGGAAAAACAAAGATTCTGCCACAAACTTATGAACATCAGTTTTAAGGCCATCCCCCAAAAAATTGTTCTTAACACTATGGTGGGTTTTCAAAAATCTTGAGTGCCCTCCTACTGGAGAGGTATGAAATTCCAATAGTACCTTTTGTTTGAGTTGGTAGTTATTACAAAAATATAAGCAATATTTGTACCATAGTGAATCATTTTTCCATGTAAATGTATCTAATGCACTAGAATCCTACTGCAACCTTTGAATGAGAGTCCACACATTTTCGTCATTATTCCATTCATCCCTTGCTTCTATTATCCAATTAGGTTGGATGATCAAGATAGCATAGTGAAAGGCCTCAACATATTCATCCTTTCTTGAGAGTGCATCTTCCACAACCTTTTTCTTCCCTTCTTTTATAGATGATTTCAAAATCATAACCCAATATCTTGGTCACCCATTTTTGTTGTTCTTCTAAATATAGTCTTTGTTCCAAGAAGTATTTAAGACTATCATGATTTTTTTTCACCTTGAAGTTCCTACCTATTAGGTAAGGGTGTCATTTCTTTAATGCATGTAGTATTTCCATCATTTCCTTCTCATAAATGGGTTTGTGTAAGTCCTTTATCTTGAGTGGACGACTTTCAAAATCCAGGGGCCTTCCTTCTTGCATTAGGACAACACCAATTCCATTTCTTGAGGCATCACATTCCACAATAAAGGTTTTTGTGAAGTATGGAGTGGTCAAGACAGGAGCTTTTCACATCACCTCTTTAAGTTGTTCAAAATCTTCAGTTTCCTCTCGAGTCAATGAAAATGAATCCTTCTTAGTTAGTGCCATTAAAGGTGTTGTTATTCTTCCATAGTGTCGAAAAAACTTGCGGTAGTAACCTGTCAAACCCAAAAATCCTCTAAGATTCTTCAATATTTTTGGAATCAGCCAGTCCATCATGGCCTTAATATTGTTAGGGTCGACCTTGACACCTTCATGAGATACAATATGACCCAGATACTCTACCTCCTTAACCCCAAAGAAACATTTGGATGGTTTGGCATATAGTTGTTGCTCCTTTAGTAGTAGTAGCACCTTGTCAACATGTCGCACATGATCCTCCCAAGACTTGCTATAGATTAGTATATCATCAAAAAATACTAACACAAATTTTAGAAGGAAGGGCTTGAAAATGGAATTCATCAACCCTTGGAATGTGGAAGTTGCAGTTGTAGCACCAAAAGGCATGACCAAAAATTCATAATGGCCTTCATGAGCTCAGAATGTTTTTTTTGGGATATCTTCTTCCTTCATTCTAATATGATGATACCCTGAACTGAGATCCAACTTTGTGAAATAGATTGCTCCATGTAGTTCATATAACAATTCATCAATGACGGGAATGGGAAACTTATTTTTAATAGTGATCTTGTTGAGATCTCTATATTTTGGACACATACTCCATGAGCCATATTTCTTGAGTACCATTACCACCTGTGTAGAATAAGAACTTTTCCTAGGTCTAATAATACCAACCTCTAACATTCCATCAACCATATGCTCAATTCCACTCTTCTGGGCATAAGGGTATATGTGTAGCCTGATGTTAGGAGGAAAAATCCCAGGAATTATGTGAATATCATGATCATGATTTAAATTGGGTGGAAGACCTTTGGGAATATATTCAAATAATTTGGAATGCTTATCAATGATCCCTTGGAGATCTAGGAGAATACATGGCTTACATGTTTGAACATCTAGTGAGCATAGTTGTGAAATAACACCTTGATGCCCATTTTTCAATAATTTTTTCATGCCATTAGAGCTTATCACCTTACTTGGTTTCCATGTGATACCTCTTAACTCAATTTATTTTCCTTCCAATGAAAATTTCATGAAAATTAAAAGCCATTGTTCCTAATGATTGTAACCATTGGATTCCTAGTACGACATCAACACCATCCATGGTTATAGAAATCATTGGACTATTCATTACATATTCCCCCATAGTAATATTGATCTTGTTGCATTTTCCCGAGCAATTGATAGTTCCTCCATCTCCAATCATTACTTGAAACTCTAGCTCTGGATATACAAAGAAATTGAGAGCTTTGGATAATTTATAGTGAATGAAATTGTGAGTACTACCAGAATCAATTAGGACTATTACCTTTTTATTTTTGATATATCCTTCGATCTTGAGGGTTTGAGGAGTGATAATTCCAGCCAATGCATTACACAATATCATGGGAGTCAACTCTTCATAAGAAATCATTTCTACATTTTCTTCTTGAGATGGTTCTTGTTCTTGTTCTTGTTCTTGTTCTTCTTCCTCTTCACAATCTATGTAGAATAATTTCTTCTCACCACAGTTATGTCCCTTACTGTACTTTCCGTCACAATTAAAGAATAAACCTTTTTCTTTTCTTTCCTCCAATTGTTGAGGTGTCAAACTTGTAGGTTAAGGTATTTTAGAAGAAGGAGCATTATTCTCTCGATAGATGTTAGGAGTGGTCCTTCTAGTAGCCATAACCATACTTTTACTTTCAAAATTTCTTGCCACCCTAAATGCATTCTCCAATGATTTGGGTTCGCAAAGGAGAACCTCATTTTGAATGTTATCCCTTAAAGTTCCTATGAATACATCAATCAAGTACTCATCTGGAATATTTGTTACCTTTATATTCAATCTTTGGAAGTTCTCAATCTGTTTTGCAACTGAACCCTTTTGCTTGAGATTTATCAATTGGCTAAAGAGGTTATTGCTCCTTGTATCCTCATTGTAACAACCCTCCTAAATAAGGACAACTACTCTGACCACAGGTGCAATTTTTTTTTGTTTTGGCCGTGTGTACGCGCATGTAGAAGAAACAACCCCCTCGACCCTACGTCATCACTCGAACCAACAAGACGCAAGTAGGATGAACAAAAACAAGACGACCCGACCTATCACAGCGACTATAAGAAATAAACGCCCCTGGACATAAGGCGTGCAACTAGCCGCTGTAAGCAGGAACAGACACCAGGGGTTAGGTACGGTACTGTCACACAAATAAAGGAATCCAACAGTAGAGTCGCAGTAGTGGAACTGTGCCTTTAAACAGCCCGAGACTACTGATACGGCTCAGAGTGTGTCGCAAGACTGGAACTGTGCCTTTAAACAGCCCGAGACTCTTGATACGGCACTGGATCCCTTCCACCGAATTACACACAGACAAAAATACTAAAATACAAGAGGTGCCTATACCCCGCCCGACACGAATATACTAAGCACACCTAAGTTTATGACCCGGTACAACATTAGTTTGAACAAGGAATACAGTCTACCCTAGTCTCGAGGCCGATCCCTCGTGCAACTATAGGTCTAGTGACATCTAGGTACCTTCTAAAATTAATCAGTCTAGGACGTTATGGTGAAGGTCGGTTCTCAACTGAGATAACATGAACCCAATCAATATTCGTCATTTATAATCATAAATATAATGGATAGTACATTTGGTCCTTTAACGCAATAAGTAACATGTAATCTTTAACTGCAGATCAATAATTCACAATCTATTCTGGAATCAGTTGACGCAATTAGTGCAACTTCTACAATTTCATTCAATGCAAGATCTAACTCGTAAATTGATCGACCATAATTGTGAACCAGTAATGGTAGCAACAACTCAGATTTCCTAGTCCTTAAATAATGCAATAATCCAATTTCTTTTATTGCAACAAAAATCTAACGTTAATCTCAACTCAAGAACTAAATTTAAGGTTGGTAGCCAGTAACTGTGATCCACTATATAACGCAACATCTCAACTATTATATATGCATGATTGATGCTAGGCCCTAATCAATTAACACATCGTTATCTATAATTGTTAACATTCTTAAGCGTTGGCAATAATAAAGAAGATCCTAGGAAGTGCTTTTATCTCCAAGAAACTATTTTTACCAGACCATAAGTATAACCTTCCCAAGGAGTAGAATGGGTTATCTCTTAACCATATCACCCCAAATTTTCTCCTCCCACACTGTTAACAATAATAAGCATTTGTCATTAAAAATAAGGCACCTTTCGGTGCTAACTTAGTAATCCATACACTTAACATTTAAATTAACCAATATGAACTTTATTGTTCAAAAATCAATATAGCTTTGCATTCACATGAATCATTCGAATAATAATCTCTATGATTGTCTAAAATTGTAGAATCATTATAATCACTTATAATAATTATCATTATAAAAATGGACCCTTTAATTTATCATTGTCTAAAATTCAGAATATTTTTATCACCTAAATAATAATTTATAAAAAAATGGACACTTTATTTCTCATTGTCTAAAATTCAGGAATCATTTAATCACCTAAATAATAATTTATTGTTATAAAAAGGGACACTTTATTTCTCATTGTCCAAATTTTGGGAATCATTTAATCACTTGAATAATAATTTATCATTGCATCCTATTTAACAATATAACAATTAATCATGGAACACTTTAAATTTATTTAATTTACATTCCAAATAAACCTTCAACCATTAAAAGAAAACATTAAATTCATTGATCATTAAAATCATGTAAAGTAACGTTCGGATTAAACAGGGGACATTTGAAATGACAATTTAGACCAATGAACTTTTAAACCCCTACACCAACGTTTTAGAGGAGCATTCGCAATAAACAATTAAATCATAGAAATAACATGTAAAATCAATTTAATTTGGAATTCAATTATTAATCTCTCGACCACTTATCAGCAAGCTTCGAATTCTGAAGTAAACTATATAGGGTTACCATGAGAGTTGCAATCAAATGTAAGTTGGAATAAAACGTTTTAGGTTTACGGAGAGGGGATTATATCATTCGGCTATTGAAATAAAATAATTAACATTTACCCGGAGTAAGAAAATCCTTCGATTATTGAAATACTTTTAGGGTTACCGAGAGAGTTGAAATCCATCGATTGTTGAATTAAAACGTTTTGTGTTTACCGTGAGGGATTTAATCATTCGGCTATGGAAATAAAATAATTAACATTTACCCGGAGCAATTAAATCCTTCGATTATTGAAATGACTTTTAGGGTTACCGAGAGAGTTGAAATCCATCGATTATTGAATTAGAAAAGTCAGGTTTACCTAAGAAAATACATCAACAGACGTAGGGTAATTCGGAGGAAGTGAAATTCCTCCTAGCGTAGGTTCGCGTGCAGCATGGGTTGGACAGCAAGGCGGCAATTGGAGTGGTGGGTATAAGAAAAGGGTTCTGTAAAATTAACACTCGGCCTGACAGGTGGTAATTCCGTCCTGACAGCCTCGATTAGATCTCTCTCGCTGCTGCACTCATCCGACTGGCCGAGGTATCGGTCCAGACATCCAGTCACCCCATTCGCTGAGGGAGAGGTGTGTGCAGTAGAGAAGACCCGGTGTCTAGGCTGGACGTGCCAGCAGGCGGGTGGCTCAACCAGCTGTTTGGATCGGTAAACGCGCCCGTAAATATAAGGTTTAATACAGCACTGCCCACGCAGCTCAGTCAAGGCAGAAGGTAGCAACTGTCATCCCAGAACGACCATTCAGTGCGCAGGGGTTTTTAGGATGAAGAAGTGCACTCACGACCTCAGAGAGGGGTGAGGCCATGCGCATAAGCATCAGCCTCCTTAACATTAGATTCGGAACCGAGATTATGTAACAGCAACCATAAAAAGGCACCATAATAGTAAAATGATAATATTGAAATGGATTATTAAATCCGCACCATTAAAACCACTTTATTAAACGATGCTATTCAAACCCTATTCGAACAATACTACACGGAAGCTATGATTACCATTTAAAACGAGATTAACATAGCAGCTAATAAAATTACTTAAACAACATTGAACGACAGCTAGGATTACCGTTTAAACAATATTTACGCATCAACTATTAACCCATTCAACAATACTACACGGCAGCTATGATTCTATTTAAAACAATTTTAGCACAGCAGCTATAAAACCATTTACACAATATTAAACGTTGCAAAACATCCGCGGATCAGATGCGATGTGCATCTGGCTCGCTTGACTCATCCGGAAGGAGTTAAGGCCAACCCCAAAACTATACGGCAGCTGAAATGCGTTACCGCCCGGCTATGACTGGCTGTGCATCGTATATATATATATATATATATATATATATATAGGTAGAACTAATGGTTTACCAGGCATCTACCAGCTATCTATTGGCTATCGTAAAACAGCACTGACCGGGATGAGTGTCTATCAGCTGTCAATACAATAATGGGCTATCGACTATGAATTCTGGGACAACTGCGCTCTTGCGGCTATCAACTGTCCTATCGTAGCATCATTGCAACAATAGTTACGGGTGACAGTACCTTTAACTGGTTTTCTTATAAGTACAGTCAACCTCAGTGACAGAGAAAGAAGCACTCGCAACAAAGCAAAGGCATTGGAAACACAGGTAACGGACCGGGTAAGAGTCGAGCATACCCAGTTGAGCGAGAGGAAATAAAAACAGCGCCTCGGGAAGGAGAAGGCCCGCTGGAATCAAGCCCACAGTGTGTAACAAGCCCAAGATATAAGGAAGGATACCCACAAAACACACCCACGGCAGATATAGTACGCCAATGTAGAAATATCCCACCGTAGAAATTTTTGTAAGACAGTCATGGAAAACGCCTAGCAAATAAGAGGATACCCACCGAAAAGGAAGGAGAAATTCCTTTATATCAAAAACACCCATACATATTTACGAGTAATCCTAACTGAACTCACAAAAAAAAAAAACGAGAATTTTTCCGAGTTTAAGGACAAGGAAGGACATTTACCTCTACACAATCACAATCTCAGCAATAACTCACCATGCATTCTACCCTACTCAGTTCGGGAACATACCTTTGTCTTATTTGCTTGCCGCGACGATCCCTGCTCCTTCTACTCCTGCTCCTGCTTGTCGACCACAACGAACTCACCGGTACCTCCCAGCCAAGCGCTAGGGATACTCTTCTTCCCCCTCAGCCCCCCGAGCCGCAAAAGGGCCACACACAACCAGAGAGTCACTAGCTCAGCTCGCCTCCAAGGCTGAGCTACCACTCACAATGTGCTGAGGCTTCCCAACTCCCACCAGAAAATCAGTCAGTCTCCCTCTCTCCCATAGCAATCCCATCTCAGCAAAACAAAAGCCCCTTTTCCTTTCCCCACTCCCCTCCTTTTTGACTTTCTTAATTCTCTTTTTAATTTAATTCCTTTATATATATTTCATTTTTATTTTTTTTTCCCCTTTTTAAAAATTTAAGGGTATGTGCCCTCATCACCTTTTTGTTTTAATTGGTTTATAATATAAAAATAAATTTTATAATTTGTTAACTTCATTTGTTTATAATAGGTTTATGAAATAAATATACCTATATTTATATTTTCATCATTTTTTATTTATTTTTATTAGGAAGCTCACATTCATTATTTAATTACCATTAATATATTTGTATAATTAGGATTAAAGAGAGATTGAGGCGATGGCGAAACAGTAGGGGAAAAAGTAATGTTTTACAAAATGAATAAAGAAGATTTACGGGGAGGGCTGGCGATTTAGAAAAAGTGAACTGCACAAGTAAAGGAAGATGGATACGGGAAGATCAAGGCGAGGAGGACAGTTTAGTTAAGTAGACAAGGATAAAGAGAGGGCGACGGTCTGAGTTTTTTTGTTTTCATTCCTTTTTTTTTTGAATTTTCAATTGTTAAGGCCACACTAAATTTTCCCCCCGGTTTCTAGAAGGTCTTAGACTTAGGGTTTAGATTCTGAGCTAGGCGACAACTAGTTAAGGGTAATGCTTAAGGTTTTATTCAGGTGCTGAAGACTTAGGGCTAATAGGCTGATTCCATAAACCACCTTTACCGCAACGTGCCCTTCAGGTCGCACCACATGCGCCAAGGGTGCCACTCGCCTCTGGACTTTCTTTTGGCGACGTGCCCTTCAGGATGCACCACGTGCTCCAAGGGTGCCACTCGCCGACTAAGTTTCTTCTGTGCGACGTGCCCTTCA
>ML799090.1:657444-675852 GCA_009831015.1 Picea engelmannii | reverse complement strand
TCATGTCAGAATGTCGTCATCAAATCCTCAAATCAATGAAACATCATAATAAACAAATCAACCCAAAAGCACACTCCCTGACTCAGTTCGGAGTCCAAGGGGGTTCTACCGATGCCTCTGCATCCTCAAGGTCAAACACCCTGCACACTCAATAAAACTGAGTCAATAGCACCTGTCTACATAAAATAATAACACATCAAGTCATCTGCCAATCACATTATAATCATATAAAAAGGTCTAACATCAAAAAGGGTCTATATCACTTGCGAGCAAGTGTCCTCAAATAATAAGTGTTCTCAGTGCGCCAGAGTGGGGTGTTACACTCATAGTGTGCTATCATTTCTTCCGTGAAATGGTCCAAGTGACGAGTGATTTGGGAGAACAAATCCATTGATACCACACAAATTGATTGGGTTTTAAATATAAAGAAGCAATTTGTACAATTTGTGTATGTGGCACATTATGTAGATCAAATAATGGCTCAATCTGAAGTATCCATATGATTAGGTCCTTTCCATTGAAATTCCTCATATCGATCTTAGGAATGTGGTTGGTCTTCAATCCAAAGTTTAAGTTTCTCCATTCTTGATTCATCTTCCTTGTGTCCTCATCATGAATTTCGTGGGATAGATTTTCACTTTGATGTGTCCTCTCGATTAGGATTTTTTTCAATCCTTCCATGATCTCCCTTTTTAGACCATCCATCTTAATATCCATTATTGCCTCCAATTTAGCTTTAGTTGAATCCATCATCCCTTGTAGTTCATCTTTTGTCAATGTCTTCTTTTGTAAATCATGTATGTCCCTACGCATTTCTTCACCTTCATCAAGAGTCCAAGTAGGGCTATATAGAGGATTATTTGGTGTAGAAGTTCCCTTTTTTCATGGCATGTTGTCCAAGTATCACTTTTAAACCTTGATTTTGATGTGGTTTTGCTAGTCAAATCTTTCTTTTGTTGTATCTCCAAAATTTTAGCTCTTCTAGGTGTGAATTTTTTTTTTTTTGTAGTTCTTTGATATTTCTTCTCTGCAATGACATAGGTCTAATCAAAATTGGATGTTCCAAGTGGAATTTATGGTAACTTCCCCACAAATTTCTTAATTTTGGTCTTTCCAGGATATCTCACTTGTATAGAGTGCCCCGCAAAAAATAATTGATATAAAATTATGAAACTTGTACCAGAAATACTAACGACTGTCCACTATTCAATGAAACTAGCCTTACTCAATTTGGATGCTCTAGGAATAATTTATGATTGTTTTACCTGGAACACCTACTTGAGACTAGTCAGATATTGTATCTTCCACAGGGTGTATCTACAAATTTGAGATGACCCAGAAGCTTAAATTTTTATCAAAGATACCTTAATAATTTATGCGAGTATCCTCTGGATTTCAGGGTCTGAAACATGACATAAAGCATTTTATAGAGAAAATTTCACAATGACTCAATTCACGATGATTCCAAAACCCTAACTTACATAGGATGTATCTCCAAAATTATAAGGCCCTAGGAGATGAAACTTGAACCCAACGTACCTTGATCCATTTAATAAGTATCCTCCAATGGGTTCCTTATGAAATGAATAAAATTATAGAGAAAATTCCAAGGTATCTCAGATGTAGTAGCGAAACCCCAAGACCTTGAGCTCTAATACCATATGTTAAGAACCAAATATCAATATAGCATAGAAAAACCTCAGAATAAGTACTAAACACCTTGAAAAAGAGATAATTTCACCTAATAAGCCTCTTCGAGGGGTCAACCTCCTTATACACCACATAAATTACAAGATGATTCCAAATGAAAATGTCTCCTTGGTATATATAAGAGACTAGGAGGTACAATTACAACTAATGGACCCAAGATGACATAAATAAAATAATATTACTAAGGTAATATGCCCCAATTAAGGGGTAATGTGCCACTATTTAGGGATTAACAATTCAACTTTGAGAGAAAAGTTACTCTGGAGAAATTATTCACTTCATATTGAATTTGCATCCCTTTGTCCTTTTAAGTCTGAACACATTGTTTAGCCTGCAATCTCTTGCCTCTTTGATGGAGAACCACATTGTCTCTCTTATATGATATTTCCTTTGGTGGAGGATTGAAGTGGTGGATGCCCAGCTGGAAGGGACTTAGTTTCTCATTTTTGAACGTACCGACACGGAAGTTTGTCATTCATACAGTTCTATTGATTACATTTTAATAGAAATACTCTTTTCTCGTCCAACTAATGTCTTGAAAATATTTGAATTGTTATTCCATGGGAATATTTGTTATGAATATTGATGGATTATGTTATTATATGTGGTAATTTTATATATCATCACCATATTCTTGTGCATATTGGTTGCTGAGGAAAATTTGAAGGTGTATTTATTTGAGTCAAGTGATCAATGGTGGACTTCATCAGACGTCTGGATGAGGTAGTCTCTTTATATTTTCTTGTTAGCATATTTTTTTATATATCATACCCGAGATTACAATTGATTTTTGCAATCATTTTAGTTTGTTGTGGTTTACCCCATGCAATAGAGTGATTTTCCTCGTAATAGTCATAGGGGAAGAATAAAGGTCAAAGGTCTTATTCAACCTCAATAAATACTTGAATAGAACCAAAATAAGGGGCCTCTGGCTCGTCAAACATTGTACACTTCTGACCTACTTTGGGAATACAGTGTCAACTAAAATTCGAGATATGTCCTTAGTGTTTTCATGTACTATTATTGAAACAGTTAATACAGAGAAGCCGTCAGGGCCAACTTTTAATAGAGATAATAAGTTGCATGTGTGGTTGTTTATGTTGCAAACTATTTCAAGAAATATGTATGTTGTTCATGTTATCACACTAAATTTCCTTGGGTCTCTTAGTTTGTTTTCAATCCCTTGTCAAGCCTTAGATTTTAAATTTTCTTTTAAAGTCTCATCCCTTTAAATTTTTTGTTTTGTAGGACCCCTTAGATGATTAAATTTTTTGAGTCTTAGCTCTAATTTGATCCTCAAATTGGTTTTTGATCCTTGAACCATTTTAGCTCATGACTCATTTTGGTCCCCTTCATGACTTGTCCCTAGGTCGATCCCTCCCATGAATAGATTGATGTGACACTTCTCTCTCCTCACTCATGACCTCATAGGCATGCCTCATCGTCCTCTCTTACCTATCTAATCATTTTTTGAATTGTAGACGTTGCCTACTCATCAAGAAGTTTTGTAGCGCCTATCTAGTTCATCATACCTCCACCTCGAGTCATGATTGTCAGGAATGATGTCATGTCCCTTGTTTTCAGTGCCAGAAGTTGGTTAAAAATGCCTTCAAAGATATTGCATTTATGAGCTTTGGTAACAATTTCTAATTTTGAAAGACTCAATAGTGTTGCGCTGCATAAATTCGTAAGTTTTGATCAGGCGACCGCATGTCAACCAAATCCGATGCTGAGAAATATTCCAGGGCTGATATTTTCTAAAACTTCATCCTAAGATTGGGTTGAAGATCTCAATAGGTTTCTACCGCACATGTATCCCATGTTACCTACTTTGCGTATTAATTTTCAAAGGAAATTTGTTCTTGGGTTTTCATTTTGCTAAACTTTCACAATTGTAAGGGATCCATATTTGCATGGTAATCCTGTTTTCCTCCTCTTTCGGCTTGTAAACTTCTTTCCCTGTATCTATGGTCTGGTCACTATTGTTTTCTTTAACCATTGAAGTCACAATCCTATAAATAGCCTATCCTCTGTGTATGTGTTGTGCTACCCAGAGGCACTTCTCAAACCATCTTTTTTTTCCTTGCTTCCTGTCACCTTGGGGTTTGAAATTTCACTCAACTGTAGAGGGACAAATTCAGATGACCTCCTCATTGTTTACACTCTAGAATACTTGTATAAGTCTAAGGTTTTAATCCATAAAGTCGAGCTTGGCTTACTATCATCACTCTATCTTAAAGAGTCAACCTTATCCATTTGAAGCCCTTTGCAAATCCTTCCTGGTAACTTACCATCCCTTAATCCTTTAGAAATCCCTCATTCTGAGCCATGGAGAATCCTCAATCAAGGAAGACACACAAAGGTGGCAAGGTGATTAGGACAGAACCAGTGGACATGCATCTTTTCGATATAAAGCCTATGGAAAGAGAGGCCTTTCAAAGAGTAGGGTGCCTCTCCTTCTGTCAGAACATGAAAAGAGGCCATCCAGAGGTAGCAAGACAATTTTCATTTTAGTTTGATGGCAGGAAAACCAAGGTTGCTGATTTGGAGTTTGAGGTCACTAAAGCCTCTATCTCATCTGCAACAAATACCCCCATTACAGGCGAACAGTGGTCCAAAGACATGGATTTGATTTCAATATTTTCAAAAAATCATTTTAAACCTGAATATAAAGACATTGATTTGTCCAAAAGTATGCTAAGGAGTCAGTTGATTGAACAATTTGACAAATTTTTTAAGATCATACAAAGATATTTTACTTGTGAGAGGAGATTTAACACATTGTACCAGTACCATGTAAGGTTGTTTCTACATTTTACTGGTATGGTTGAGATGAACATTCCCTATTACTTGTTGAGGAGTTTAGGTAAGATGTCAGACAGTATACAAGACAAATCTAAATATGTGGATTCTAGCCTGTTTCACTCTGGACTTATCAGAATGCTAGTCTCTGAGAAATTGGGTAAGAAAGAGATTTTAAGGGAGAAGTTTGTTGTTACCTCTCATTTCAAGTTGGATCTAGCACTAACTCCTCAATCACAGAAGGCAAGTCCTTTGTTACCTATCATTTCAACTAAATCAGGTACCAGAAGGAAGAGGAAGGGAAGAGCCCCTACTCAAGTTTCAGAGACCAGCAAGCAGGTCACAAAATATGAGGAATAATTTTGTCCTTATCCACACAAAGATTTTTCACCACCCCTTCCACCAGGGTTAGAAGAGGTGCCTTCTTCTACCAAAGCTACATCCAAGAAATGGAAGAAGCATCTCTTTCCCTCTTCTCCTCCAGCATTCAAAGCCAAGGGTAAAGGTCCTTTCAGAAGGTCATCAATTCCTAAGGAGGTTTTCAAAGAGCAGTCTTTACCAGAAACCCCTATTCAAAATAAGAAGGGTAAGAGCTTTGAAAATCCTGTGGAGGAAAAATCACAAACCCCTATTCAGAGGAAGAAGGGTAAAGGTAGTTCTCAGTCTTTTAAATAGAAACAAAAAACCCCTTTACAGAAGGGTAAGGATAAAGGTACTAAAAGACCTTTGGAGAGTAAAGATGAAACCTCTGAGAAAGGCATTGAGAATCGTGTTGAGAGAAAAGAGGAAACCCATGTGAAACACTTTGAGGATCTTGTGATAAGAAATGAAGAAACCACTGTGCATAGGAAGAAAGGTAAAAGAAAATCCACATAGAAACCTAATGAGGTAGATAAGACATTTCATATACAGGTAGAAGAAGAGACTGAGAAAAAAAAAATTGAGACTGTGCATAACATTGCTCCTCCTGATAGTTAGACTTAAAAAAGACTTATCAAGAAGCTTAGATATGAAAGAAAAGAAATAGCATGTCTTAAAGAAGAAGATAAGGTCAACTTGGCTCAGATGAAAGAGCTCATGGATGGCTATAGTCACACCTTTGACTTGGCAAAGTTTGTAGCTAGAAAGGCACAACCCCTCCATAGACAGCTAAAGAATCTGTATAGGAAGAACAAGGGCTTCCAATCTCAGAACAAGAAGCTAAAGGAAGAGCTGAAGAATTTTCAAGATAAAGTAGTCCAAAGAAATCTATAGGTGTTGGTTGAAGCTTCCATTGAGGATGAAAAACCAACATATAAGGAGAGCACAACTACACCAAAGAATCATGTCAATGCCAAGAATAAGAAGTCTTTTGTGTCAATTGAAGATCCTCTTTCTACCAGAAAGAGTATGAGTTTAAGTGTCAAAATGACAAAATAGCTGGTAAAGGGTAAGCCCCATTTTTGAGGATGTATCTTTTTGGGAGGGTAAACCAATATGAAAATATTATATCTTCCATCTATAAAGACTTCTAAGTGCTTAACTATTTGGGTTTTGAGTTGTTGCTAAGTGCTAGATTCCCTAGTGGTAGAAGGCACTACCTATTGTCCAGTCAAGGCACTTCACTAAAAAGGTTTTGTCATCATAAAAAACCAAAAATTACTCTGCACATGTTCAAGGATTGAAGGCACTACATTTTTGTATCGTTAACCAAGCCTGCATACAAACGCAATATAAGTGGCGCTACTCAATGTCGCTACCTAATATTTCATAGATGGAAAATAATTAGCACACAAGTGCAACACAGAGGCACTACCGAATATTTCACAGAGGGTAAAGGTTTGCACACAGGTGCAAGACAGGGGTGCTACCTACAAGAGCTACCCAATATTGCATTAAGAGAATAGTCTATACACATATGCAACATAGTGACACTACCTACAGGCGCTACCTTTTCTCCTTGTAGTGCGCTACCCAGATTTTCTACCCAAAGAAGATGCCAATAAAGACCAGGGATCTAGGAGAACCAAGCTAAAAAATTTTGAATAAATTGATGATAAAGAAGGATGGAGAAGAAATAATTGGCATTATGAAAACAACCACATGCTTTGAAGGACACATGGAAAACAAGGAGTTGTGCATCAAAAGGGGAATCAATTAAGTTTGAATTTTAGTTGTATTAGTCACCAAGATTTTCCTGTTTTATAGCATAGATGGTTAGATAAGTTGTTAGAGAAAATAAATGTTTAGAGTTTTTCAAGGGAAGGGGGGCAGCTCGTACCTCCAACTGTTGGCTCCCTTTTGTTATAAATATATAGATGATTTTCTTTGGTAGGTTTGGATGGTTGAGCAAGGCTCCCTTATACTGTAATATTTTGATGAAGTAACTTTGATCTAGTGATGTACTAGACTTAAGACTTCTTGACTAATAGAAATCAACTTCTCTTTCAGTCTATTTTCTTCTGATGCTAAATGTTCATGCTTTGAATGATTCACATGAATGATTGTGGTGATATTGTGATGGATTTTTTATCATTATGTTATCATGATGTTTATTTAGCTTCCTTAGTTTCTCATTTCAATAAGATCTCGTGTTAAGAAACTTTCCTCCTTAGGCTCTTCTTGACCTGATGTTTATAGTAGCCCCTACACTTCTCTCATTCAATTCTTCCCTCTATTCATACTTATTCCCAAACTACTGATTGAAATTATCCAAGACCTTAATTGTTGGTGTATGCTAGCCCTTTTATCTGAGTTAGAATATTATCACTTGAGTCCTTTTCCATTTGACCCTATAAACACTCTTACATTCACTTATAACTTAGTGGGTATTGGTCTTGCCTTCCACGCAATCTGAAGGTAAATCCTACTACTAATAGTTCACATGGGTTGTAACAACATGTTTGTTTATGGACTATTCTAATACAATATATGTTCTGTTACATTTTTGTTCCTCTTTCTTATATTGCATGTCCTGAGCGAATGAGTTGTGAATGTATGTAGAAATGTAACTTAGACTATTCTGGTTATAGACTTGTATGCATGTGTTTCTAACTATGAACCTTTATGATATTTATTTGATTAGGGTTTATGTATAGTTTAGTTTCATTACAAATCATTATTTTACTATATTTTTCTCCTAGCTAGGATAGGTTAGATTAAAATTAGATTATTCTTTCATTTAGATGCTCTTCATCTACATTTTCCATTTGCAAAAGAACCCATCACTCACCCTCATCGGTGGACTGGGACACAAATGGTAGAACCACACTATAAATGGTTGTCAGGATAGAATCCATATGGGTTCCCTATTCCAAATGGTGAGAGGTATAATTAGGACCTCTTACCGGGGGTAACCCCTTACTGTTGTCAAGCAAATTTAGACCCATCAATAAAATTTGCGCTAGAAGGAGGGTTGGATGACAAGACTTCCAACAAGGAGTCATTTCATTTAACTCTTAACCATCCCATGGCTCCTCTCCATGCCTATGTCTATGATGACCCTTTGAGTCTTCTAAAACCCAACAAGGCCATCTCAATCAAGATAGTCAATCTCTTGTCAAATCCCAAATTTGATTTTGAAGGGAATGTCTCTGCATTTTCACATCTCAAACAATTTTACATCACTTGAAAAAACATTAAGATTGTTCAAGACAATGAAACATGTTGATTATTCATCCTCACATTTAAAGGGAAATTTAAAGCATTGTTTAGGACATTGCCAACGAAATCGATCCATAGATGGAAACAATTCATGGAAATGTTCATTGTTCCGCATGGAAATTATGTTTATGAAGAAATCGTTGATGAACTGCAAAAAATTCATAGGTTAACGAGTGAATCTGAGAATGATTTATTTTGAAGAGTCATACATATTTGTTGTAGATTTCCTCAAAGAGATGAACCCTCAGGCCAAGAAATATTTGATTTGTTTTCATATCTCATCTCTATTTTTGAAGAATGTGATCTAAACGATCAAGCCATATCCTATTCACAAAATTCAGATCTGGCCACAAACGATATAGTGGACATAATATCCAACTATCATCATGACACAACTAAAGTGTAATCTTTATCAGTAATCATGGTCCCCATAGACTCATAGTGTGAACTATTTAACAATCCCCCTTCATAAAATATGAAAATATGGTGGTCTTTGATGAATCCCTCATTGTAGAAATCTCATCATCTTCAAAATCTAAACATTTACATTCCCTTTATACAAATCTATTCGACGTTGATCACACACACAAGAAACCATATGTTTAGTATACAATACACTCTTTGTATTACTCCTTTAGCGATGAAACATTGAATGACATACCTAATCAAGAGGATTTTTCAACCTTGATCGACCATGAACTCATCCTTTGTTGGATTACTAAGAGGGGGGGGGGCGGTGAATCAGTAATAGAGAAATTTAATCATTTTTCACCATAAAATTCAAGTGTTATATCAATGTAGAATTATCATCCAATAGTTTTAGAGTAAACAAATAATGAACAAATCAGAAATCACACCCATACAAAGTAGACCGGTTTTTTACGTAGAAACCTGAGGAGAGAAAACCAAGGAATGTTTTTTTTATATGTATTGAAGAATTACATTCATTGGAAGTACAACTTCTTTTGTTTTCCAGTTGCAACTGGAAGGAGTCTCCAACCACCTCGTTTCTCACGCTACAACCTAAGGGAAGCTCCAACTCCCCAATTCTCTGACTACAACCAGAAGGAGGCTACAACCCCCTATGTTTTATGGATACAACTGGAAGGTGGCTACAACCACATTTACTTTCCCTGTACAACCTCCCTAACATATAAGTAGAATGATGGAAGCATTGTCACACTATCACTATTAGTTATACTGTTGTAAACATGTGCCAATAAACTTGCACCAAACAACCTATACCAATAACCTGAACCATGCATCAACCATGCATCAACCTATACCTAAACCTGTAATCAACCTGTACCATAAGCAAGTGCATCAACCATGCACCAACCTATGTGAAACAACCTATAATCAACCTGTACCATAAACAAGTGCATCAACCATGCACCAACTTGTACAAATAATTGGTCACAACAACCTATCCAAACAACCTATCACAACAACCTATCTCATCAATCTTATCAACCAAATCAGATCTACTCACCAAGATTAATCACTAAGACAACTCTCAAAGATGTGCATCAACCAAGCATAACACAACAACTCATAATCATCACCAAGATCAATATGTGCTTCTAATAATATACCAAGACAAATATGCTATATCATCCATAAACCATGTGTCAACAATACTATTAACAAGTTCCTCCAACCATGTACCAAGTATGCACCAATTGTGTATCAACTATGCATCAACTATAACTCATCAAGATGTACCAACATCATCAACTATACACCTCATGTATGTGGCAATTCATCAACTACTTATCTTAGCCATGTGCCCAACATGTGCCTCAACCAAAAGACCTCATCAATTTCATCATCCAAATATGATTTGTAACTATGTAACAGACTTGGTGTATATGATCGCATACCTGCAAACCTTCCTTAAATTTAACAACAAGAGACTAACATTTTCATCAAACTTTACTTTAGTCTCACATGACTAGTTTTGGATTAGTCAACAACCCTAACTTGAAATAATCATAACTATGTACCTGTAATGAATGAATATCTAAAAATAGTACAAACTTTTCTTCAGTGTGTTTTGTGCAATTCCTCTAGGTGTTTCTACTTGGAACATCTCAAAAACGAGTTATAGTGAAAATGGCATACCTTGTTGAATTTTGGCTTATTCTAGAGAGAGAAATTGTAGAGTGTGCCCCACATGGAATATTTGTTGTATGGATCTGAAAATATTACACAGAATACTACAGACTATACTCTAACCAAAAAAAAAAAATCTTACTTAATTTGGATCTTTTAGAAGAATTTATGATGTTTTTACCTGAAACACATGTTTTAGACTAGTTTCAGGACTAGCTACAAACCCTATTTTCCACATAGTGTAACACCAAAAATACAACGACCCAAAATATGAAATTCATACCACTGCTACTTGGATATGTTTTCTCAATGGGTAGCCCTGAGTGATATTTCATTAGTGGTTGAATAACCAATTGATCCAGTTGCTTAGTAAGCACCTGTAGCATAAGGACCAGGGGAAAATGTCTCACCAACAACATCTGAGCAAGCATCCATAGTAGCAAAAGTAGTAGTCAGGGTAGAAACCATATCAATTTCACAGTCTGAATCATTCTAGAAAAAAAATTATTGCAAAGATGGTGAGATGACCTGTAAAGAGCATACCTTAGAAAGCATCATCAAAATAATTTATCCTCCCTTGAATTTCGGCCTTATTTACTTCACCTTCTCCCTAAAATTCAGTTTATATATCCTTTGGTTAAATTAGTCACCTATAKATATTCAATATGCTCAAGTGTGATTTAAAATGAGAGACTCTTTCCTCTCATTTATACTTTCATGTAGCTTCCTCAAGGGGTTACCTTTTAACCATCTTAACCCGCTTTCCTTATTTTAGGGTTAACCAACTTCTAACCACTTGTCCAATTAGTAATTTATCCATTAACTTTATTATTTAAATAATTTATTTTGTATCCACTTTGACTTATAGGACACTCATCACTTCACTTTACCTCAAGGGGTTACCTTCTAACCATCTTAAACCCCTTTCCTTCTTTTAGGGCTAACCCACTTCTAACCACTTGTCAACTTAGTAATTTCTACATTAACTTTATTATTTAAATAATTTATTTTGTATTCACTTTGAATTATAGTACACTCATCAATTCACTTTATTATTTACCTTCTAAAAATCTCTTAAGCCACTTTGACTACTTTGACCTTTTGGTGCTTCTAGATGACTCATGAGGGTTTTCCAACTTCACATGGCCATAACTCTCTAACCGTGAGGAGTTATGTGACGTTCCACATACCACTGGAAATGGAATGACATGTACTATCCATATAGAATATTCTTGCCTTCAAATATATCAAAACCGATACCATTATCTATCAAGAAAACATGTGTCCATTACCCAAACCTGGGTTCTCCAACTTCTCATGGCCATAACTCTCAAACCGTGAGGAGTTATGTGATGTTCCACATACCACCAGAAATGGAATGACATTTACTATCCATATATAATATTCTTACCTTCAAATATATTAAAACTCATACCATTATACATGAAACAACCTTGCATCCATTACCCAAAGCTTTGTGCTACCAAAATTTGCTACTGGACTTTCTCCAAGGGCTGAAATCAATCACTAAGGGTTGCCATCAATCTACAATATCACTCGCCAATGGTTGACATCAATGAAAACCAACAATCCATACCAACTATCCATCAACCTAAGGCAATTGTCTGACAATATCCCCCTTTGGCATTGATGGCAACACTTAGTCATGATAACATTCATGTGTATACTCCTCATCAATGTTTCTATCTCTCCCCCTTTGACATCAATGGAAAAGGGTATCTCCCTTTGGGGCTGCTCCCATGTCTACATTCCTTTGATTTTTCTTTGTGTTTATAATCCTCTTATTACTCTCTCTCCCTTAATATGAATAATATCTCCCCCTTTGACAAAGGGTATCACTCTGAAGTCATATCGCTCATTCTTCCCTTGTGACAATCGATCCCCTTGGAAACATTCCTCTACTCTCTCTCTCCAAGCATTTACCTTTGCATATGATAAATTTCTCCCCCTTTTTTCCTATTTATGGTGCGTCCTTGTGTTCATCTAAGACATATAAGATAAACATTCAAAATCATTCATTTTGGAGTAGAAATTACTCCTAGTCTCTACCGAAGATACTCAAGGGCTTCCCATGGAATTGGTTTTGTAAATATGTATGCCACTTGTTCTGTTTTTCCCACATATTCAACTCTAGTTTTCTTCTCTGCAACTTGTTCCCATAGAAAGTGATACTTGATTAGAATGTGCTTCGTCTTGGAGTGCATCACTAGGTTTTTTGAGATACTGATGGCACTTGTATTATCACAATAGATTGGAATGGGCTCACCATACTCAACCTATATATCTTTCAAAGTTTGCTTCATCCATAGAACCTATGTACAACATGTTGTTGCAGCAAGATACTATGCCTCGGCTGTAGATAAGGATATTGATGGTTGTTTTTTTCTTATCCAAGATATTAAACACTCACCCAAGTAGAACATTGCTCCACTAGTGTTTCATTGGTCATCAATGCAATCTTCCCAATATTCATCTGTGTAGGAAATAAGTGATAGATCCTTTCCTTTTGGATACCATAATACAAACTCTTATGTTCCTTTGAGATATCTAAAAATCCTCTTCACTGCTAATACATGTGATTCCTTGGGTTCTTCTTGAAATCGTGCCACCTGTCCAACTACCTACATTACATTTGGTCTAGATGTTTTCACATATAGTAAGCTACCAATCATTGCCCTATATTTCCTCTAGTTTGTAGACTTTGAATCATCATCTTTTCTCAAATTGCAACTAGTTTTGATAGGAGTGGTAATTGGTTTGCAATCTTCCATTTCGAACCTCTTTAGCATTTATCTGATATACTTAGTTTGAGAAATAAAAATTCCTTGGTTTATTTGAAATATCTAAAGACCCAAAAAGAAGGATAGTTCTCCAAGTAATGACATTTAAAATTCATTCTGCATATCCTTTGCAAATTTATGGCTTAACATGTCATAAGTACTTCCAAAACAATATCATCAACATAAATTTCAATTAATAAAATATTACTTTGAGTTACCTTGAAGTAGAGGTTCTTGTCTGCGCTTCCTTTCCATAGTTCGTAGGGAATTTTGTCATTGTTGTTTCTGAGCATTACTCTATTTGGAATGTGAACTGATGTATGCAATGCATGTGTCCAAAAACTATTTGTCCATTTGGAATCCATTAGCATTGTTCAAGACATTTCCTCTGTAATTATCATCCATTGTGATAATGTTCATTTCTCTCTAAACCGCTCTGAACCAATCTACGAATCCATGCTCTCGTCCACTATCGTATATATGTCCAAACATGCAAGTTTTTCTTACGAATCCATATTTTTCCATACTATACAAGACTCTACTTGCGCAACTGTCCATAATGTTAAGCCATTTATCACTATACTATAATAAAGTCTTGATAAATCTATCAAATTGTACTTCTGCTAACTGATTTCTCTGAATCTATATTCTCAAACTCTGCAAGCTACTCGAATGGTTCTTTTGTCTGCCACAACTATCACATAGACTCCCCTTGTCTAATATTCATATTACTTGGGAGTCTCTAAGGTGGATGGCTCAGAACAATTATTTTTTTGAAGTGTATTCATGATCATATTCATTGGTAGATTCATCATCATCTTCATTGGTAGATTCATTATCTCTCTGACATCTGACTTCTTTCTTTCTTCCTATGGATTCATCTTTCACTACAATGCCTAAAAGTACAATATATTGAACTTGTTCCTTATTACTTTTCCTTTCTTTCTTTCAATTATTTTCCAAACCTTTTTGTATCTGACATATTTTTTTTTCTCTGTAGAATTGTCTTCATCTCGTTTTATTATCAATATTTTGATCTATGGTACCTGGTCTTTGTTCACATGTTCTTCCTATTTTCTTATCCATACTTTCTTATATCTGATATCAATATTCTCTTTCATGGAAGTATCAAGCATGTTTCTACAATCACTCGCTATGTGCCCATAGTTATGACATTTTTAATACTCAATGTTATGTGTGACCACATAGGCGCTTCTTGCTTGAACATTTCTTTTATAATCTTTGCAATCTGCAACCTTATGTCCAAAGTTAGTACAATAAAAAAAATTACCATAAAATAAATTTGCATACCTGGGAGTGAATGATATTCTTTGTGGCATAGTCCTTTTGAATTTTTTCCTTGACTGATCACGATCATGATTGAAGCTTCTTTGTGGCTTGAACATGGATGGTCTTATTGAATATGTATCTTCAATAGTTTTCTTAGATTTTGATTGACCATGATTCCTTCCTTTGAGTAATTCTGCATAACTCTTTCTATTTTCTTCATTCTTATTTTCTAGCAACCTAGAGTGCTTCTCTTCATTCTCTATAACTTATGTGGATGTTTTTGTCTCTTCAATGTTCTTGTTGAGCTTGACTATTTTACTTCTCATTGTGATAACTTCTTCTTCAAGATTATCGATCTCTTCTTCTTTCTTCATTATCTAAGACTTCATGACTTCTTTTGTTCTTTTTGCTTCTTGAAGATGAATTTTTAATGTGATTATTTCTTCTTCAAGTCCTTTTTCTTCTTGACAAAACTCCACCTCAAGCTGGTTTAGATCATTAGTTCTTTCCTTAAGATGACCTGTCAATATCTTCTCTCTCATTTCTTCTTCTTCCTTTTGTACTTCTATGTTGGTTTCCAAAGACTTCTTTTGATATTCAAGATTTTCTTCGATATTTATGGCTTCTTCTAGCTAAGTTCTTAAGTTCTGAATGACCTATTGGGATTCTTCAAAAATGTGAACACTTTCCTTTTGTTTTATCAATTATCTCTTGAGTGAATTATTTTTTTCTCTTAGTTCATATAAAGAACTAATCAATTCTTATTCATAATTGTCTTCCTTTACAATTAGTTTTTCTGTCTCATTTCCTTCATGGCATTCTATGTAATATAGTAGATATAAAATGTATGTAGAACTAAAATAGTATGCTAGTAATGGTAGAATAACAACAATATAACCAAAACATTCACCACAATAACACTGAAATGATATAAGAATAACAAAAGAAATAGCACTTTGAATCAGAAATCAATGTTCACGGGCCTCTTCGAGGGGGCAACCTTCAGTTGAGCAGAGATATATTAAAATAATATCCAAGCTAGGGTTCTCATACCCTCGACTCTTATTTATACTAAAAAGAAGCATCTAGAGGAAAATCATTATAGAAGCGGAAGCTTCTATTAGGTCTTCTTACATATGCCTTATTCTATTATATTGAAAGGCCTTATTAATATTGACCTTTGTTATGTCCGAATATATTATTCTACTTATGTGCGGGTTAGGAACCTAACATGTCTACCCCCTTAAAAATAACCTTGTCCTCAAGGATTGAGATAAGTAAATTGTTGCAGAATGGTAGCTAGTTCCCAAGTGGCGTCTATTGGCATTGTATCTTTCCACTGGACTAGAACTTCCTTGATGGTTCTCTGACGTAGGTGACACTCATGCTGGTCCAAAACTGCTTCTGGTTGTAGCCAATGGATCCTTCTTCAGCTAGCTCTGGAAGGTTGGTTTGAATTTGGCACTTAGCTCCAATCACCTTCTTTAAGAATGAAACATGAAAAACAGGTTGTAGCTTCAAATGGTTGGGCAAAGCTAACTGATAAGTAACTTGTCCCACATGCTTGAGCATAGTATAAGGACCATAAAATTTGGGCACTAGCTTCTGAAAATGATTAGCCTTGAGGGAAGTTTTCTTTTAAGTTTTCATTCGAAGAAACACCTGATCCCCTTCTGCAAATTGACGTTCAGAGAAACCTTGATCTGCTTGTTGCTTCATGCGATTATGTGCCATGACCAAATTCTCTTCGAGGGTATGGAGAATAGCCTCTCAAGCTGTAAGTGTTAGGTCAACCGCCTAGACGTTCGAGGCACCCAGTACGTATGAGAGAATTGAAGGTGGCTTCTATCGATATACTGTTTCAAAAGGAGTCATGTGTGTAGTTGTATGGTATGAAGTGTTGTACCACCATTCAGCTAGGGATAACCATTGAGCCCACTAATTTTTCTTTTCCAAGGAAAAACACCTCAAATATGTTTCCAAACACTTGTTGACAACTTCCGTCTGGCCATCATTCTAGGGATGATAAGCTGTGCTGAGATGCAATTATGTGCCTTGTATCTTGAATAGTTCTTGCCAAAAATTTCTTGTGAAATTTGGGTCGTGATGAGAAACAATAGAGTGTCGCATGCCATGAATATTGAAGACCCGATCCATGAATATTTGAGACACCATGGATGTTGTAAACGAATGTTGAAGGGCACAAAAATGAGCATACTTGGAAAGGCGATCAACAACCACCATGATGACTGATTTATTTCCCGATTTGGGTAAGCCAATAATAAAATCCATAGAGATATCCTTCCAAATAGCAGGTGGAATCGAGAGAGGTTGTAGTGTGCCCAACGATTTGACTGTTTCTCCCTTGTTTCATCGACACATGTCACATTCAACTACAAAATTACGAATGTCATGTTTCATACTATCCCAGAAAAAGGAACGTTTGACCCTGTCATAGGTGTTGGTGAACCCTGAGTGCCCTATTGTGGGTGTATCATGAAGCTCAGAAAGTACCATGGATTTAAGATTTTATTGTTTACTTAAATGAAAACATCCTTTGTATTGAAGTTCCTCATGAAGCCAAGAGTACCCTAGGGAAGTTGGACCATTGGACTGCAATTGCTGGATCAACTATGAACTTTTGGGATCTTGTAGCCATTCTTGGTGAACGGCTTGGAGCCAATCTAGTACAACGAATGAAAGAGAAAAAAGGGATCCCTCATCTTCATATTTTCGATATCCACAAGCACATTGTCTTTTCCTTTCTTATAAATGATCTCATAATCATATCCAAAGAGTTTAGTCACCCATTTCTGTTGTTCTGGGGAGGAAATGCATTGTTCTAGAAAATACTTGAGGCTTTGATGGTCTGCCTTAATCTGGAACCATTGCCCCAATAGATAAGGATGCCACAAATCCACAACATGCATAATAGCCAACATTTCATTTTCATAGATGGATTTGCCCAGATTTATTTCAGATAGTTGCTTGCTAGTAAAGGCCAAAGGTCGACCCTCTTGCATAAGGACAACACCAATTCCTTTCCCTAAGGCATCACATTCCAACACAATGGTCTTTGTGAAATAGGGAAGGGTGAGGAATGGAGTGGTGCACATGGCCATCTTCAAGGTTTGAAAATCTTGAGCAGCAGCTGGAGTCCAAGTGAAAGAGTTCTTTTTTAGGAGAGCAATGAGAGTTGCTGCAATCTTCCCATAATTCTTAACAAACTTGCGTATTACCCTGTTAAGCCTAGAAATCCATGCAAGCTCTTAAGAGTCTTTGGGTGAGGCTAGTCTTGCATAGCTTCAATCTTATTTAGGATCCACCCTGACACCATCTTTGCCAACCAAATGACCCAAGTATTCTACTTCTAAGGCGCCAAAAGCACATTTAGACTGTTTAAGGAAACTTTGGTGCTGAGAGAGTAGATAGAGAACTCGATCCACTTGAGAAAGATGGTTTGTAACATCCCGCTCAGGCGCACTGAGACCACTTATTATTTGAGGACACTTGCTCGCAAGTGATCTGGATCCTTTTTGACATTAGACCTATTATATTGGATTATGATATGATTGACAGATGACATGATGTGTTGCTATTGGATTAGACGGGTGCTATTGACTCAGTTTGATTGAGTGTGCAGGGATTTTGACCTTGAGGATGCAGAGCAATCGGTAGAACCCCCTTGGACTCCGGACTGAGTCAGGGAGTGTGCTTTTGGGTTGATATGTTTATTATGATGTTTTACTTGATTGATGATTTGATGACGACATTTCTGACATGATTATTGGTGATGCAGGCTGACGATAGCTTGCCGACTTGACTCAAATATGGAGTAAAGGGGCCACACACAATTGCAGAGAGGTTGAGGGAGAGGGGTGGACAGTAGCCCTGCCACCGCCTGCTAGCACTCCCGCCTTGGCTCGAACTGTAGGTTAACGATTACCTAGTTCGAGAGGACCCACGATGCCATGAGGGCCGACTGCGACAGTCACTCACGATGATTCTAAGGGGCGCGCAATAAGGCGGGGGCCTTATTCCTTAGAGC
>ML799090.1:549009-640539 GCA_009831015.1 Picea engelmannii | reverse complement strand
TAATCTTGTTTAGCACAGTTTAATGACAATGGTAGTTTTATTTAATGATTATTAGGGTTCCTTGCAATATAAAGATAATGGGTGATTTATTCAATGTAGCAGGGATTAGACGCAATATAATGACAATGATGGATTTATTAAACGATTATTAGGGTTTAATTGCAACAATGATAATGATGGATTATTAATGTTATTAGGGTTAAATGCAACATAATGGTAATGGTGGATTATTAAAGTTATTAGGGTTAGATGCAACATAATGATAATGGTGGATTATTAAAGCTATTAGGGTTTCAATGCGATATAATGGTAATGGTGGATTGTTTAATGTTATTAAGGTTTAAATGCAAGATGATGATAATGGTGGATTAGCCGGGCTATGCCCGTAATTATGTAAAGCAAGATTGGTTCTTCATTGTTCCTGAGTCGGGCTTATTTGTTCTCATTTAGGTCATTGGATGTCCTTGTTATTGTATTTGTTAATTGGTTATTTGCAGAAGTACTCTTGATGTCGACAATGTTATATTGTTAAATTGGATGCAAAGATAAAATCATTAAATAGTAATATTAATATAGGTAGAAGCCTCAATTTAATATTTGCTTGACGACAATGTAAGGCTTGTGCAATGGCATTAGTATTAATTGTTTTATTGCCTAGGTTATTTGTTTAATTGCATTTATAAGGATGTTTAATTTGTGAGGACAATGATGATGTTGAAAATTAATGTTTGTTCAGTCACCACGATAATTACTTGTTAAATTGCAATGTTAAGATTGTTAATTGCCAGGGAATTGAAGAAGGTTGGCTCGTAATCTGAATACTTGTTTAATGGCCATAATATTACTTGTTGATTGCAATAATAAGGGTCGTTATAATTTGCAAGGTCAATGATGACGGGTGAGCTCGCAATGTCAATTTTGTTTAAGATGAACTGTTCGGGATGATGTCTAAATCTGCTAGGCTTTATCCATTATATTGAAGCAAGGTCTCCATAGAATAATAATAATTAATGGAGCATTTGACCCGGATTGATGTCTTCGAGTCACAAAAGGAGTGGGTCATTATTAGAGTCTTCCTGACTTGCGTCTCCCGTAGAGGTCGTGTTGTCCTGGATCTGGTAGTACTGGGTGGTTGTATTGCGTAGTAGGTCCGTGTCGGGCGGGATATAGACTCCTCTTGTAGCTTAGTATGTATGCCTGTGTGAGATCTGGTGGAAGGAATCCGGTGCCGTATCAGTAGTCTAGGGCTGTTTAGAGGCATAGTTCCACTACTGCGACTCCATTGACGGATTCTTTCATTCTGTGACCATACTGTGCCTAACCCCTGGTGGCTGTCTCTGCCTATAGCCTTTAGTTGCCCGCCTCCTGTTCGGGGCGTTGCTTCTGGTCGTTGCTTGACTTGTCGGGTCGTCTTGTTTATGTTCGGTTTACTTGCGTCCTGTTGGTTCGAGGTTGACATTGAGTCGAGGGGGTTGTTTCTTCTGCACACGCGCACACACTTTTAAAAAAAAAAATTCACCGGTTGACTGAGTAGTTGTCCTTAGCTAGGAGGGGTGTCACATGGTTTGTCCAAGTTTTTCTATAGATGAGGATATAATCAAAGAAAACTAAGACAAAATGGCAGAAAAAAGGACAAAAGACATGATTCATGAGGCTTTGGAAGGTGGAGGGGGCATTACACAAGCCAAAGGGAATGACCAAAACTTCATAGTGGCCCTCATGAGTTCTAAAGGTAGTCTTTGGAATATCTACCTCTTTCATATGTATCTAGTGGTAGACTGAATGAAGATCCATTTTAGTGAAGAATTGGGCACCACTCAATTCATCCAAGAGGTCATCAATGAAAGGAATGGGGAATTTGTCTTTGATGGTAAGTTTGTTGAGGGCATGGAAGTTAGGACACATTTTCCAAGAACCTTGTTTCTTCAAGACCATGACCACATGAGACAAATAGGGTCTTGTGCTAGGGTGGATAACGCCTGCATTAAGGATTTCCTGGACCATTTTCTCAATTTTATTTTTTTGGGGAAAAGGGGTGACGATACGGACGGATATTGGGAGGAAGGCTTCCTAGTACAAGGGGAATGGAATGATCATGAACACCATGAGGAGGGAGGCCTTGGGGAGTGGAAAAGACCAATTGATGTTTAGAAAGGATGGCTTGGAGGTCTTGCGGTACCAAGGGTGTCTTTGTTGCTTGTATGGCATGGAGTTGGGTGATAACACCAGAATGACCCTTTTTGAGCAGCTTTTCCATGCGATGGGAACTAATGATCTTAGTTGAATCGATGGTGATGCCCTGGAACTTATATTGGTGTCCCTCCTGGTCAAATTGCATGGTTAAGTCTTTAAAATCTATGAGAATGGGACCCAAAGTCCTTAGCCAGTCTGCACCCAGCACAATGTCATAACCTCCCATGTCGATAGAAAACATATGGGATTTCAGGTGGTAGTCACCAATTTGGGGATGAACTTTTTCACAATGACCTCCACATTTCATGGAACCACCATTGACAATCATGATTTGGAAATTATTGATGGCATGGATGTAGCAATGAGTTTCTTGGGCAATGCAGTGATGAATACAATTATGGGTGTTGCCACTATCAAATAGAATGATGACCTTCCGATGCTTGATGTAACTGATGAGCTTGAGGGTTTGGGGAGAGGAGAATCCAGTGAGAGCATTGAGGGAAATGACTAGTTCTACTTTGGGAGGGTCTGAGGGAGGGGTTATGTCAATGGATTCAGGTGACTCAGACATAGAGGGAGTTTATTGATCTTCTTCCAAAATCTCCTCGGAGATGGCCATAAAAATGTTTTGTTCTTTACACTTGTGGCCTAGGAAATATTTGTCATCATAGTTATAACAAAGGCCTTTGAGTTGGCGTTCAACCATTTCAACCCTGGTCAATTTTTGGATCTTTAGTGGAGCAGAGGGAGTAGTGGGATTTACTAGTTTAGGGTGAGGGTTGAAGGAGGGTTTGCGGTTTTGGGAAGATACAACTTGTTTTGCTTCTTTATCTCTTTTGGTAGCCTCCACCCAACTCTCAGGCTGAGCCATGAGGACATGGGCCCAAATATCATCCTTGAGGCCGCTGATAAAACACTCTCGAAAAAAGGCATCAGACATGCCCTCTGTTTTAAAAGCCAGGCTCTCAAAGGTAGCTATAAAGTCTTCCATTGTTCCTAATTGTTTTAGCTTTGTAAAATGGCCCAAATGGTTGGTGTCAGTGTCAAAGCATTCACAAATATCTACCACAAATTGTGTCCAAGCAATATACCCTTGACGAGAATTTTTTCTCCATTGCCACCATTGCCAACATTCTTGATCTAGATGGAGAACACCATACCGAAGTTTGGCCAAGTCATCTGTAATGTTGTATAAAGAAAAGTAGTGTTCCATTTGGGTTACACAACTAGTGGGGTCTGAGCCATCAAATCTGGTCACATCCACTAGTGGAAGGCGTAGGTCACGTTGAAAATGATGGTTCTACAAGGTATGAGAATGAGAGGAATGGTCACCTTCAGTATGTGGGGGTGAGGAAGAGGAAGGTTTATATGTAGGGATATGTAGTTTGGTGCAGAGTGTCGAAAATATTGATTCAAGATGGGTGGTGAGGTCTTGTTTGATTTCTCCCATTGAGGACTGCATGGTTGTATTGATGGTGGAAACATTGGCACTGAGTTGTTTCACTTCTTGTTGGGTCTCAATGAGACCAGATTACAAGGTGTTGAAGCGAGCTTGCAAGTCTTGGCTATGAGTATGGGCCATGAGGATGGGGGAACTGAAAATGGGAGGGCAGGGTAAAAAGCATTTGATGAAAAAATGATATGGATTAATGTGATAAGGGTGAAGAGATGAATCCAATAGAATAGGTCTCAAATAATGGTGAAAAATTTTCTAGAATTTTTTTTTTCTACGGAGTTATACTCTGGTCTGAAGAATACTGTAGAGAGGAAATTCCCAAATGCTTAACCAGTAAGAAATGTGTATTTACTTGGCAACCCAAACACACTTGTGCGACAATAAATCTTGTATGTTTTTATTCTTTTATGTTTTTGTCCCCAAGGGATAGGTATTTAAGGGTTCTACAGACAAGGGTTTTCCCTGTGCTATAGCTCTCTGATATACGTTCGGGGTCCAACAGTAGTACTCAGCCCAATATCTCAGGGCACTAACTAAAGAGGATAGACCATACCCTTAGCCATACTACCCAACTACCTAGGTACTAGAGAGTATCTTCCTGAGTGTTGTTCTCAGTGACACTATAGCAGTCAGGTGGTCGACCGGATTATCTAAAAAGGGCTTCAGGTAATCTAGGTCGATCCGTACATAGATGTTGTCTGATGCACTACCACTCGAAGGGGTACCAACAGGGGTTACAAGGGTGTCCAACAGATGTGCGCTTAAGTACCACTTGTATTTCCTGCATGTATGAATCCCTCAACCGTAGGTTTATGCGTGTAACGAAAGATCTCTATGGATTAAAGATGCCGAAATATGTCTCTACCCTGAAAAAAAAAATTAACCAACATTTTCTGTCGAGGAAAGTGCTCTGATACCACTTGTAATATACCAAATATAAAATGTATGCAGAACTGAAATAATATGCTAGCAATGGCAGAATAACAACAATATAACCAGAACACTCACCACAATAACACTGAAATGATATAAGAATAACAACAGAAATAGCACTTTGAATCTAAAATCAATGTTCACGGGCCTCTTCAAGGGGCCAACCTCCAATTGAGAAGAGCTCTATTACAATAATATCTAAGATAGGGTTCTCATACCCTCGACTCCTATTTATACTAAAAAGAAGCATCTAGAGGAAGATCCTTCTAGAAGCGGAATCTTTTATTAGGTCTTCTTACATCCGCCTTATTCTATTATATTGAAACTCCTTATTAATATTGACCTTTATTACATATGAATATATTGTTCTACCTATGTGCGGGTTAGGACCCTAACATTCTATTTCAAGATGTCCATGTTTTTCACAATTAAATAAAACAACATACCTCTCGTGATTATGTACTCTTCATATTCTAAATCTTCTTTACATGGTGAACATAATTCTTCTTGATTTGTATCTGCATCTTCTTTGACATTTTATGAATCTTTGATGGGTGAAGAATATATTTTATGTAACTTATCCCAAAGTTTTTTTTCTAATGAACATTTACCAACCTTTTCTCTTACTGGATTAGGTAATCCTCCCCAGATGAAATCCATTGCTATTTTTTTATTCTTCCTCAATTCCTTATTGGCTATAGTCTTTTCCCTTTTTAAACTATCATATCCTGTAACAACTGATAGCCAAATACAATGTCCCTGTGCCTTTAAAACTACTTCCATCCTTATGCTCCACATCTCATACTTAAAACCATTCTGACCATTAAACATTGGTACTCCATTCTCAAAATAATCCATGATCTCCTTCCAGTGGTTAAATTTTTTCCTAAAGGAACCGACTCTGATACAAATTGTTGGATTACTTAGAAGGGGGGGTGAATCAGTAATAGAGAAATTTAATCCTTTTTCACCATAAAATGCAAGTGTTATATCAATGTAAAATTATCATCCAATAATTGCAGAGTAAATACATAATGAACAAATGATCAATCACACCCATACAAAGTACACCAATGTTTTATGGAGAAACCCAAAGCGGGATAAAACCACATAGTTATTTTTCTTATATGTCTTGAAGAATTACATTCATTGGACGCACCAACTTCCTTTTTTTTCCAGTTGCAACTAGAAGGAGGCTCCAACACCCTAGTTTCTCAAGATACAACCTTAGGGAAGCTCCAACTCCCCAATTATTTGGCTACAACCAGAAGGAGGCTACAACCCCCTATATTATTCGGCTACAACCAGAAGGTGGCTACAACCACCTGTCCTTTCCCCATCCAACTACCCAGGTGTATAAGTAGAATGATGGAACCACTATCACACTATCCCTGTGAGATATACTGTTGTAAACCTGTACCAATCAACCTACACAAAACAACCTGTACCAATAACCTGAACCATGCATCAAATATGAATCAACCTATACCTCAAACTGTAATCAACCTGTACCATAAGAAAGTGCATCAACCATGCACCAACTTGTATGAAACAACCTGTAATCAATCTGTACCATAAACAAGTACATCAACCATGCACCAACCTATACAAATAAATAGTCACAACAACCTATCCAAACAACCTATCACAACAAGTTGTCTCATGAATCTTATCAACCAAATTAGATCTACTCACCAAGATCAATCACCAATACAAATCTCAAATATGTGCATCAACCAAGCATAACACAACAACTCATAATCATCACTAATATCAATATGTTCTTCTAATAATATACCAAGACAAATATGCTACATCATCCATAAACCATGTGTCAACAATACTACTAAAAAGTGACTCCAACCATGTACCAAGTATGTACCAATCATGTATCAACTACTCATCAACTATGACTCATTAATATGTACCAACATCATCAACTATACACCTCATGTATGTGTCAACTCATCAACTACTTGTCTCAACCATGTACCCAACATGTGCCTCAACCAAAAACCCTCATAAATTTCATCATCCAAATATGATTTGTAACTATGTAATAGATCTAGTGTATATGATCACATACCTGCAAACCTTCCTTAACTTTAACAACAAGAGACTAGCATTTTCATCAAACTTTACTTTAGTCTCACATGACTAGTTTTGCATTAGTCAACAAACCTAAATTAAAATAATCATAACTATGTACCTGTAATGAATAAAGATCTAAAAATAGTACACAATCTTATTTAATGTGTTTTATGCATTTCCTCCAGGTGTCACTATTTGGAACCTCTCAGAAAAAGAGTTATAGTAAAAATGGCATACCTTGTTGAATTTTGGCTTATTCTAAAGAGCAAACTTGTAGAGTGTGCCCTACACAAAATATTTGGTGTATGGATCTAAAAATATTACAAAGAATAATAAGGATTGTACTCTAACCAAATTTTTTTTTCTTACTTAATTTGGATCTTATATGAAGAAGTTATGACATTTTTACCCGAAACACATGTTTTAGACTAGTTTCAGGACTAGCCACAAACCTTGTTTTCCATGGAGTGTAACTCCAAAAATAAAATGAACCACAAGCTGAAATTAGTCCCAAAACTACTTGGATATTTTTTCTGAATGGAGTATCAATTTCATGTTCTAAATCATTCTAGAAAAAACGTTATTGTGAAAATGGTGAGATGACCTATAAATAACATACCTTAGAAAGCATCATCAAAAGAATTTATCCTCCCTTGAATTTCATCCTTCTTTACTTCACCTTCTATTTGAAATTAATCTTGTATATCCTTTGGTTACCTCAGCCACTTGTAGATATCCAATATGCTCAAGTGTTACTTAAAATGAGAGAGTCTTGCCTCTTATTTATACTTTCATATAGCTTCTTGAAGGGGTTACCTTTTAACCATCTTAACGCACTTTCCTTATTTTAGGGTTAACCAACTTCTAACCACTTGTCCAATTATTAGTTTATCCATTAAATTTATTATTTAAATAATTTATTGTTTATCCACTTTGACTTATAGTACACTCATCACTTCACTTTACCTCAAGGGTTTACCTTCTAACCATCTTAAACCACTTTCCTTATTTTAGGGCTAACCCACTTCTAACCACTTGTCAACTTAGTAATTTCTCCATTAAATTTATTATTTAAATAATTTATTTTGTATTCACTTTGAATTATAGTACACTCATCATTTCAATTTATTATTTACCTTCTAAAAATCTCTTAAGCCACTTTGACTACTTTGACCTTTTGGGGCTTCTAGATGACTCATGAGGGTTCTCCAACTTCACATGGCCATAACTCTCTAACCGTGAGGAGTTATGTGACATTCCACATACCATTGGAAATGTAATGACATTTAATATCCATATAAAGTAGTATTTCCTTCAAATATATCAAAAATCATAGCATTATACATCAAACAAACGTGGGTCCATTTCCCAAACCTGGGTTCTCCAACTTCTCATGGCCATAACTCTCTAACCGTGAGGAGTTCTATGACGTTCCACATACCACCGGAAATAGAATGACATTTACTATCCATATAGAATAGTATTTCCTTCAAATATATTAAAACGCATACCATTTTACATGAAACAACCTTGGGTCCATTACCCAAACCTTTGTGCTACCAGAATTTGTTACCAGACTTTCTCCAAGGGTTGACATCAATATACAATATAACTCTCCAATGTTTTAAATCAATGAAAAACCAAAAATCCATACCAACTATCCATCAACCTAAGCCAACTTTTGGTCATCCTTAACAATACTTCATTTGAAATGTATCACTTTGAAAATCCTTTGTGATTTGAATTTTCGAAACATGGTGAAGCACAATATGATTTTGATGTACCTATTTTCGATTATTACTCTCCAGTTTTGGAATTGAATGAAAGAATCAACCTATCACTCATTGGTCCTACGCAATCTTAGATTTATGACCTTGATGAACATATGCTAATCACTAAAAATATAAAGTATGCAGAGAACCATGAGTTTGTTCATCCTTATGAACAAATCATAGAAAACAAACAACCCATCGCCATGAAAAATACAAGAAACATAGAGTTAATCCAAGAAATGTTATCGCCTCAATATGCTCTAGAATTACATGTTACTACCAAGGAGCATATACATACTTATTTGTGGATTCTATCCCAATACTCAAACACTCCTCGCATGATTTCATTCATGTCATAGGAGATTATTTAGAGCTATATTTCAGTCAATGTTTCCCTCGGATAATCCAACATTATCTCTCTTCTTAGCATGTGGAGTACGTTAAATTTGAACCAAGGGAGATCTACATCAATAATCAGACAATCCATTTTCAATCGATGATTATTTCAAGTGCTTGTTGTCTTACTTCTACCCCTGGGATGAGCAATACCAACCACTCTGAGACTACCTTACAACTTACGTTGCATGAAATTTTCATTCAAAAGCCTCATCAAGTATGTATCTCATTGTTGATTTCCTTCCAGCAATCATATAATGATCATTTTAAATTTTACAACATAGTTGAATCTTGTTTGGAGGAATCCTACACATCCACATTTCACATGAAAAATAAAATTGTCAAATTTGACCTTCTGAGTGGAAAAGTGCTTGAACCAATTCTTCCAATATTTCAACCCTCACTGCTTCATTCTCTGCAATTGGCCTTCAATGAATATGTAATCATATGTTTGGAGTTTCTCGATTGGCTTCACTAGAACTATGCTTTCACCTACCCTTCTTTCAACCAATATAGGTTATGTTAGGAATAAGATTATCATAGTTCTTTTCGCTTGCTTTATTATTTCATAATTTAGATATTGATTCCTTTTCTGGTTGTAGCGTAGATTTTGTTTTGTTTTGATTACTTTAATAAATATCACTTGCCGCGATTAGTCTAGTTTTTAGTTCAAGTCGCTATTCATCAAATATTTCTTGTTTTTTATTTAATAATTTTCGTTTTCCTCTAACTAAAAGTTTGGCTTAATCTTGGTTTTCCTCCATCTTCATGAGGAAACCATGTGTAGGAATGTTTTGAGAAGTTCAATTGAAAAACTCACTTGTCTCAACAACATTTACCTAGACATTAATAGTTGGGCAGTCAGTTACCCCAAAATGTTGAAGAGTATATGTGGGGGAATGCTTTATATTTTGGATAAGAAATTACATCGGTTATTCACAACCTTGCTAAGGATTGTGTCTATTGAGTAGAATCATTGAAATGATTTTGACTCCTTGATAGGAGATGTACTTATCCTCGAGGAAAAGGTCATTAAGTGTCAGTTTCCCTTTAATAATTCAATCACAATGATATTTGATCTCACTAATATTGATCAAGGAAAGGCTTCTCAAGAACACTTTTTCTAAGGGAGAATTAGTGACTTTTAATGCTATAGTTATTTTTTTCTCTAAGGGAGAAATTTTGATAGAAAAACCAACATTCAAGATCAAGTCTACTCTGTCTCCTAAAAAATAGAATGGGTGATACTCATGGAAAAATCTCAAATACCCAGAGACATTTTGATTGTCATTTTAAGATTACTACGGTAAGAATTTTTAGAAAGGTTCTCCAGAGTTGATCATAGAAAGATATATTCATTTCAAAACAAGTCAAAATTTAAGGAAGACACACATATTAATAAGGTTTGAATTGACCATGAAATATCAAAACTATGGTTAACTGGACATGTCTTATTGTAGCATTAGTTCTAGAGATTGAAGAAGTGAAAAGAAAATAGACATGTCTAAAGTCCAAAGCAAAGGAGCTTAATGGAAAATGAAGTGGAGCTCTGTAAAACCCTTTCCCCCTAAAGCATGAGACTGCAGAAATGAATTAGAATCCTTCAGAAAACCATGATGAGAGGTATAATTCGTAGCCAACGCTAGCATGAAGAACTTTTTGAATGAATTATTATGCGTATTAGCTTTCACGTGGATTGATACTTTCAAGAGGCTACAAACTTATAGCTAAACAAAATGTGTGAATATCCTCTAAGTTGTTGGAAACACTCAATATATAATTTCTTTATCAGTCAACTACAATTCTTAATTACATATTGTTGATCATCATGTATCTAAAAGGATTGATTTTTTAGTTTTAACAAGAAATTGGGTTGAATTCATATATAACCCTGAATACATCATCTCTCCTAATTCAACACTTCTCTTCCCATTCTTTCATCATCATATTTTCCCTTCAAGGAAATTCATTTCTTCAATTTTTTTGTCTCATGAGCTCCAATTATTATTAAAGACATACAAACCTCTCACCTTCATTTTTCTTTTCATAGGAAGCGCCTTCACACTAGAAGCAGGAACAAATTGTCTTGCATCTCTTTCCTAGCTCATGAGTGGAATTAGGGGTCTCTGTTTCAAAATGAATCAGAACTATTAGGGATGTTGTGACAACATTTAAACTATCATTGAGAATATTGGTTAATCAATGCTCATCTTTTCATAATAGATGGAAAAAATATCCTATTTCATAGAGGAACCATGCACACACTAAGTAGTTGCTCACATGAAATGTGAAGTGTCAAAGTATAAAGGCTGAAAAACCAAAAGGGATATCTCTATGTAGTGAGGTGTAGAAAATATTCAAATAAATCTCAATAGTTGGAATTCATAACCTATCAAGATAAAAAAGTCATCACTTTCCCCACCCACCAAATCCTAAGCATGCACTAAATAATATGGGAAGGAATGGAAAGGTAATTTTGACCAGACTAGGGGACATGCATATATCTTTGTTGGGTCTATGGATGTCTGTTGGCAGTGGATTAAGGTCTATGACATCGTGGTGACTCCACTGGGGATATGGACGCTCACGGAAAGTGGAGAAACCCCTCAGAGATATCTATATACACACCTGGTGAAAAATATTTATTTATGCCAAACCTATATCATCCCTAAGAAGGAGATACCAACCTAGATCGTTGACGCAGTCACCACAGTTTAAGGAAATAAAATTCATCATCACTCATCCTCCATCTACAATAGACGAGCTTTTCTATCCAATATGAAAGAAAAAAACATGATGGAATCATTCAAGTAACTATTACGCATTATTCCCATAATATTTTGAACTTAAAAATAAATATCATGACCCCTTATATTTTTTGTTTTTCACTTAGTAAAGACTAGCAGAGATTCTTGTTTCATCGAGTGTGTCACCATTTGTTGTTCCCACACAATAGCCTCCCAATTTTCATGTTTTAACCTCTATCCAAGATAATAAATTGGGCCCCATTATAATTCTTCCAATCTAAACCCTCACACTCTCTCCCTCGTGCAAATGGCTACACCTAATTTCTCCTCACCCTACCTCACTTTACCACTTTCAGTTCCTCCTTAGATCACTTATACCCAACGATCTGCACTTCAATGAGTCCCCTCTTCCTATGGTGATACATAGAGTACTGACGTCCACATCCTTCTTCCACATTTTCATTGAAATTCCATTGATTTTATTGAAAGTACATCATCCACCTCCTTTTGAGCTTGGTTGGTGTGCTAACGCACTTCCACCAAACTTTCTTGACACACATATTCGTCATCGAAAAATATTGCATGATTAATACCATCTCGATGGCATTGGTCACATGAATATATTTGTTGCATGCACACCTTTTACCAACTAACCCCTTCCATTTGCATCATTGCAGCACGTTTCGGTAGTATCGTTCTCTTTTGCTTCATTGCACTATATATCAACAAAGTTCACCTCTTGTTCCCAACACGCTACTGATTGAAAAGTTTCCCTCTTGTCGTAAATGTGTTAGTAGAAGGGTGTTTACCCCTCATCATCATCGAGAACATAAAATAGAATCATCTCCCTCTCACCAACATTGATCAGGTCAGTGTAAACCACTTTCACCTTGATTCTTATCTCGTCCCCCTCCCAAATTAGATCCCTTCTTGTTACGTTTATTATTCAATCTCCTTACATTTCCAATGACTAAAATCTCCACTCCTATCTAGACATTTGGCCAATAATTTCTTATCTCACCTAATTCTCTTCAAATCACAATCATAATCAAGGTTTAGTGTTCCCTATGGATTTCTTCATGCACATGGTACTATCTTGTTTGTTTTCCATTTCTTGACATTATGACTAAATATTCACTGTGGAAGCCTCACCTAGCATCAGATGGGTTAATAAAAACACCTGCAGGTCTTGTGTTGGTTCTGAAATGCACTTCGGGAGAAAATTGGTCCTTTCATCTCCTAGACAATGCTAAGCACACTAGACGTCGGTTGGAAGTTTTGGTGGATTTATAAATTTGTGGTATTAATCCATAACCTTAGTCTTAGTGAGTGTATTAGGACCATTTTCATCATAGATGACCCAACAATTTACGAAATTAAATTTGGGTGAAGCAACAAATAACACGGTACCCAAAATTTCATTAAAAATATACCTTTGCGAACAACTTTTTAGCGTCCATCAAAATGAAGTTTTTATCCCTGAAACAAGGCAATTGTATTGTTTTCTCCATTATGATTCCAACTCAACTGAGGGAATCAAAATCTAAGGTTCGGAAGTGCCAAAATGATTGTCTAGGATTTCCTTCCAAGCAAGCCTTGATAGTCGTGGCCATCATTATACATGGTTCTAATCAAACGATGGAACAACATGTTTAGTTATATTGATATATTCATCTCTTTTTTCTCTTCACATTGCAAAAAATGACACCTCAATTGGGCATTGTATGAGAAAGTTATGGGTTTTCGAACTCAAGTTCTCATTCTATCTTGTTAATTTGACACTTTGAATTTTTTCCAATTTTAATTTCCCTTTGAATCCTTTGAATCAATTTAGAATATTTCCCTTCAATTCCATAAATACATATCGAAGGAGTTAGAATAAACTCCCCTGATACATATTGGAGGAGTTAGTTCAAAACACTTTAATACAAGTTGGAGGAGTTAGTATTAACTCCTTCGATGGCAAGTCGTAGGATTTAATACTAACTCCTCTAATATAGCTCAAAGTAATTAGTACTAACTCTTCCAAATAGGTCGGGGGAGTTAGTACTAACTCCTCTGAAATTAAGAAAACCAACTCTCATAAATTGACCATAACTTTTGACTCGTGTGTCTATTTTGTGCATTCTTTATACCGTTGGAAAGGTATTTCCAATATATACAAATTAATTGTTATATTATTTTATAAATTCCTAATTCATGGTATACTTATTACAGTTTGTATCAGTTAGTACTAAATCCTAAGAACAAATTGGACGAGTTAGTATTAACTCCTCTGAAACATGAAAAAATGCCTTTCTTAAAATGGCCATAACTTTTGACTCAGGTTTCCATTTTTCATGTTCTTTATACCATTTGAAATACCTCTTTGATATATACAACTTCCTATTTATATTATATGATAAATTCCTAACCATAGTATACTTAATTTTGTATTAATATCTGACACCATTTTGATATCTTTGAAGAACACCATAACTCAACCGCGAGCAGAGGAACCATGAATCAAACTCAGGGAAGTTTATAAATGATAATTCAATTATGTTATGCCCCATTCATATGCATTATAATGATTAGTATTGATGAATTATTTGTATTTTCTCTCATATATTGTATGTTGAATAATGTTAGGTACCCATGCTAAGAGGGAGACACACTCTTTCAATGCGATCTACAACCAAAGAAGATAGAATGGTAAAACGATGTCCACTTTTAGAGAAATGGAAAATAGTGAGGGGAACCAAGATATAACTACTGAATATGGATTCTGAACCCTATGATAAAGATGCCCCTGTATTGAAGGCTAGTCTTCATGATGCTTAAGGCACATATGGCTTAAATCCATGATGACCCACTAGCGGTAGGAGACAAATTTGAAATGTAAGAGTTGTCCTTGTTACTCATCATCACAAAGAGGATGAGGAAAAACATTGGAAGACGAAAAGTCACAAGGGATATGAAAGGCCAAAGGTATTACTAAACCTCAATAAATATTATAATAGAATCAAAAGAAGGGGAATTTTTCTCTTCAAACATTGTCCACTTCTGTACTACTTTGGGAATACAATGTCAACTAAAATTGGAGAGTTATCATTAGAGTTTTCATGTACAATTGCATAAACTATTAATACGGAAAATCCCTCAGGTCCAACTTTTGATAGAGAGAATAAATTTCATGTGTGGTTATTATTGTTGCGAACTATTTCAAGCAAGATGTATGTTGTTCACATGGTTTGTAAGAGCATGTTTGTTTATTGAATATTCTAATAAAATATATGTTTATGCAACCCCTTCTCTCCTCGAGGTTATGTGACCTCCCAATCAAGGATATTGAATTCACTGAGTTGAATTGTCTCTTTAGGCCTCTTCTAGACCCTGAAATCAATTCACATAGGCCCCCTTTCTTCCTAAGGAACAAGTTCTATGAAACCTGTGGGCTCCTACTAATCTTCTATTCCCTTTTTAAAATTTGAATAATAGACGTTGGCTCCTATGCTAGGCCCCTTCTTTCATATGACCTCGAGTTGTGACTAGGTGCTTACTCAAAGGGTGCTTCAGAGCTTCAAGCTCCTAGTGTTTCCACTTCACCACTCACCAATTACCCCGAACTCTGAACTAGTGAAGTTCTGAATGGACGTGAGAGGGATTGATGGTCCATACTCCTTTTCCATATCAATGACCCACAACAACTTTGGGCTCCGATGCTTCAGAAAATTCCAAACTACTTCTCCTCAAGTCACTTGGAGTACCAAGTCTTCAAACTATGCGATCTTATGCCATGCTTCTATGAAACATCAATGGTTCTAGTTTATTTCGGGACTCTGTGCTTCGACAGTTCCTGAGTCTCCACGCAAACAAACATCCAGAGTGAAATCCTTCGGGAGTCTCTGATCTGTTGACACCTGTCCAATTCTAATGGAGTGCTTGGATGGACTTCGATGCTCCATCCTCTGGGGATTCTCACTCCACCCTACTCTCTTTTCTTTCATAGTGACGTTTCTCTGAAATGGTATATCTTTCGCCACACATCCTTTTCCAATGGAAAATTGGGATGACTTCGGGACTCCAGCCTTCAGGAATCCTTTCTCTACCCTTTCTTCATTTTCCTCCAGAGTGTATGACCTCCAAGGTGAGGGATCCTCTTACACTTGTCCTTGTAATCCGATGGTTCAGGTGAACTCCGGCCTTTGGGAGTTCTTGCACACTTCACACTCTGATTTCTCTGAAGTGCTTCTGCTCTGTAGTGCAGGATATGACGACACTTGTCCCTGCAGGATCAATGACCCAGATCTGCTTTGGCTCTTGACGACTTCAAGAGGTCTCCCAACTCTACTCTCTAGTTTATGTAGAGTGTTAAACCTCCAGACATTTGGTTATACTAACACGTTTTATCTAGCCAACGGTCAAGATCTACTCCTCTCTTTGGGAGTTTGGGATTTTTGAAAACTCCACACTCTGAATATTATGGAGTGTTGTTGCTCTGAATTCCATGATCCATTGACACGTGTACTTTACAACAAATGACTCATATCTCCTCTATCTCCTTGCAAATTCGGTAGATTTTCCTCTTCTGCACCTTCTTTCTCCCAAAGTGCTTCCTTTTGGATGGCTCGATCTAATGCCACGTGCCTCCTAAAATTCAATGACCAATATCTACTTCGCTACTTTGGATTCATTATTTTTACACACTCCTCAATTGAAATCTCTCAGAGTGAAATTTCTCCAAAGCCTCAAACATCGCTCCACATGTCCCTCCCCAACACCAACATATAGAGTGAGCTCTGAGCTTCGTAGATTTGGAAGATTCAATTATTTCTCAGCTAGATTCTCCTGGAATGCCTCTTCTCCAGACTTCCAGATATTCCACCACCTCTTCATCTAGATGATGGACAATCCCAATCCACTTCATGACTTCGGGACTTCGGCAAGTCCGCTCTCTTATGCACTAAAAAGGGGTTAAATAATTATGCACTTTACCTAGATACAATGGTTTATTGGTCCTTCACGCTCAAATCCAATGGCTAGGATCTTCTCCTCCTCTCCACACTCTTTTTGATGTATGGACATAGATATAATGGTCCATATATCTTCTTCTAGATGATCCAACAAATTATGTTTCTCCTACACCTGAGCTTATGCTTTCTCCTGAATTGGGAAAATAACAAGTATTCAAAGACTACGGCCTTTGAACCTTCTCATGCAAGCTCGACTACTTTGGGTCTCGAATTTTCTTTTGGGAATGATATCTCTCCTTGATATTTGCCAACACGATTTGACCTCGACTCTAGCACCTCCTTGCACTCTCTCTTTTGATATTATTAACTTTCTCATAACTTCAAAGGGTATCGATCCTTCTACTTCCTTAGAATAATTCTGGTGCCCTCCTGGCACACTCTATGCTCTTCCTCTTGAGCTTCTGAACTTGGAGTAAGTTCACACATCTGCACACTCCTTCAGCTTCTCTGTAACTTGAGATTTTCTCAACACTTGTCTAAGTGTTGGCCTGGTGCATTCCTTGCATAGGGCTTCTCTTGAATCATAAATCCTTCAGGTTCACTGGTGCATCTCCTGCATCTTCTCAATGCACACTTGCATATCTCTCCTACAGAGTGTTCAACAACTCTGTTTTCTTCAAATTATCCAATACTTCATAAGGTGTTGGATCTATTCACTCTTTTCACTTTTTTCGAATCATTCCTTTTTGAGCCTATAGAGTGTTCAACAAATTTTTGGTGTCTTCTCCTTGACACACTTCTCTGCCTAAACTTGAAGTACAATTTTCTTGTGCACTTCTTGCACTCACTAAATTCCCACCAAGTAGAGCTCTATAGAGTATTTAAAAACTCTGTCTTATGTGCCTTCTCTACAAAGTTTCTCCTCCAAGGTGTTTAGTAACCTTGAGACTCCTCCTAAGTTTAAGACTATCCTAGTGTGTCCACCTGACATGTTCTCCTCTAAACTCAATTTGATATTCAGATGCACACTCCTTGCACTGGCTCATAAAGTTCTCAGTACTATGCTATGCACTCCTTGCACTTAGCCTAAAGAACCCATAACAACTCAACAAACTCACAAATATAGAGAATTCTATCTTCCTACCACAAATGAGTCATGTCACACGCATCTAAAACACACAAAAAACACAACAATCATTCATAACACACATAAACACACATAAAAATCATAGGCAGGAAAAATTGCTCTTTTCATTAATTTGAATGCTTGATTACAATATGTGTAGGCTAGACTACAACAAAGTCTCAACTCTTCTCTCCTTGGCTTACAATTATTTTCTATCAACTTTGAGCAACCTCTTATGGGCATACGCTAAAATTCTTTATACAAGAGGGGCTCATCGAGCTTTCCCTCCAACTACACTAGTGGTGTCCAATCACCACCAAAATGGCTATCTATTAAGGTTTATTCCAATAAATGGAAATCTAGTCTGAATCATATCTATATCAACCTACAAATTGACATTAAAGGTGACCTTAACTACAACATGTACAAAGGCATCAACTCGGCTCTACTCAGCCTTACAAAATTTAATTGCATTAAATTTACATTTAGAATTTAAATTCGAGGGGAAAATGAGAGGGATGGATACTCTCCCCTTTATTGAATGAAAGTTGATTTGATTAATAGTTGGCACTCGCTGAGGTGGAAAGGATAGTCTTGCATCATACTCCATTGTTTGGAAAATCATGAGCTCCTCTACTCAACTATTGAAATCCTTCTATATCCCAAACTTCTCTCTGGATTTGTCCACCTTCTCCTCTGATATGTTGTTTCTTCTACCCTTCTACTGCTGCAAGTTCTCCTCTTTATAGCCTCCTCCTCCTAATAGCTTCATGTCTTGATATCAACATCAGCTCTTTGATATCCTCTATCTCTTTGTCCATCTTGTCGACTGGTTGGATCCTTTAATGTAGACTGACCTGCTACACTTCCTCTTGTTCGTCAAAGGGAAAATCACCCTGATATCCCATGCTATATTCATCCCCTCTGGACTTGACATGCCACTTTACTATAGCTTCTAGTTCTGTAGGATCCTCACTGAGTTGTTGCTCAGCTATATCCTATGAAAGATTATCTTCTACCAGTTATGCTATTGGTACAACTCCAACTTCTTTCAGTTGCTCCTCAGGATGATATGTTGCTCCATCTAGCATGATTGCCTCCTGGAAGCCATCTTCTGGTCCTGGATTTTTCCACCAATCCTTCATCTTCTCTAACTCCTTCTCCAATGGAGTGAGAATATTAAATGTATATTCCTCTTCTTCTGTTGGGGCAGATATCAACATCTTCTCCATATCCTTCATGAAAGTCACAACTGGTTGTCCTTTCTCTTCTACTGCACCTCAACTTTTTGCACTGTCCTCTACTTGAATTCTTGGTAGGAATATACAAATTCCCCCAATGATTATAATTATCCTCTGATCCTCCTTTTTTATCACCCCTTACTGATCTGAACTCATCTCTAATTTCTTGAGACTCTCAAACAGTCTCATTTTATCTCCCTTTAACACCTGACAATTTGGAATTTCACTTCTTCCCTCTTAGTAGTCTACGAGATATTTAGTTGATATTTTCTCATAGGCCACCTGGCAATATGAATTTTCATCACTTCCCTCCTAGAAGTTCATGATATCCTTCGTTGATCCCATCTCATTCCCCACCTGGAAATTTAAAAATTCATCTCTTCCCTCCGAGTAGTTTATGAGATCAACTAATCTCACTTCCTCCTCAATGAGGTCTTCTCCACTCTCTGGTTCATATATGTAAACCACTTCCTCCTTTGTGTCACTGGGGTTTTCAGTGTGCCTCATCCACCTTTTCAACACTTGTTGTTGCCTCCTAGCAAACAACTTCTGGACAAGCCACTTTACTCTCTTTTTCAAGGGCCAATCATATGTCCAGTGTACCTGTGCCTCTTGTTGCATCTTCGGTGCTAGTCTCTCCATTTCTTCTCTTATCTCCTCAATACATTTTCCCATCTCTTCTTTGTTTTTGTTTTTTTGGTTTTCTTCTCAACCACAAATATGGCCTTTAGTAGCCATTTTCCTCTTCTTCTTGCCCCTAAGAACCTGAGTAGTTATTTTGGATCAGACAACCTGGTTGTCTATTGTTTACTCTGCAACTAAGAGCACCATCAACTTTCTCCTTCAACCCACCTGGTTGTCTATTGATTGTTTCACACTTGCAAATAATCCTCCACACACAGAGCATTAATACCTTTTCTCCTCTCACTTTTTTCTACTGTATGCAAGAAAAAAAATGCTCTTATACCACTTGATGGTATCAGACTACTTATTTATTTTACATAGAACACATTTCGAGGCTCTGATACCACTTGCTACAGCCCCCCTTCTCTCCTTGGGGTTGTGTGACCTCCTAGTCAAGGATCTTCAATTCACTGAGCTGAATCGGCTCTTAGGGCCTTTTCTAGACCGTGAAATCAATTCACACAGGCCCCCTTTCTTCCTAAGGCACAGGTTCTATGAAACTCATGGGCTCTTGCTAAGCCCCTATTACCTTTTTGAAATTTGAATAACAAGTGCTAGATCCTATTCTAGTCCCCTTATTTCATATAACCTCGGGCTGTGACTAGGTGCCTGGGTGGTGACTAGGCACCTACTCCAGAGTGAAATCCTTCCTGAGTCTCCACACAAAAAAATCTGTTGGAGAGATTGGATGGAGTATGGCCCTCTAGCCTCTAGGAGTTCCCACTCCACCCTAATATCTTTTATTCCGGAGTGATGTTTCTCCGAAATGGAAGATATTCTTCCACACGTCCTTTTCCAATGGATGGTTGGGATGACTTTAGGACTCTAGCCTTTGGGAATCCTCGCTCTACCTTTTCTTCACTTTCCTCCAGAGTGTATGACCTCCAAAGTGAGGGATCCTATGACACCTGTCCTTATAATTAGATGGTTAAGATGAACTCTAGACTTCAGCCTTTGGCAGTTCTTGTGCACTTCACACTCTAATTTCTTCTGAAGCACTTCTGCTCCAGAGTGCAAGATCTAACGACACCTGTCCCTACAGGATCAACAACCCAGATCTTCTTTGGCTCCTGATGACTTCGATAGTTCTCCTAACTATGCTCTCTAGTTTCTCTAGAGTGTTATAGCTCGGTACCTCCAGATCTACTGACACGTTTTCCCTAGCCAACGATCATGATCTACTCTACTCTTTGGGAGTTTGGGATTTTTGTAAACTCCACACTTTGAATTTTCCAGAGTGTTGCTTCTCTCAATTCCACGATCCAATGACATGCATCCTTTGCAATGCATGCTCATATATCCTTCTATTCCCTACAAATTCAAGAGTTTTTTCGCCTTCTGCACCCTCTTTCTCTCAAAGTGCTTCCTTCCGGATGAATTGATCTGATACCATGTGACTCTTGACGATCAACGGTCGGGATCTACTATGATACTTTGGCTTCGAGAGTTTTAAAAACTCCTCAAGTGAAATCTCCTGGAGTGTAATTCCTCTTGAGTCTCAGATCTCTCTCCATGTGTCCCTCCCCAGCACCAATGGCTAGGGTTAACTATAGGCTTCAGAGCTTCAGCGGATTCGATTGTTTCTCACCTAGATTCTCCCATAGTGCCTATGCTCCAGACTTCTAGATATTTCACCACCTATCCCTCTATATGATGGATGGTCCCAATCAACTTCGGGACTTCAGGAATTCGGTGAGTTCGCTCTCTTGTGCACTAAAAAGGGGTTAAAGTCTTGTGCACTTTACCTACATCCAACGATTGTTGGTTATCTGCACTCAGATCCAATGGTTGGGATCTGCTCCTCATCTTTGCACTCCTTCTGATTTTTGGACATAGATCTAATGGTCCATATCTCTCCTTGCATTTGATCCAACGTTTTTTGTCTCTCTTCCTCCTTCTCTTCTTATTTCTCCCAAATTGGGAAAATCACAAGTGTTCAAAGAATGCATCCTTTGAACCTTCTCCTGCGAGCCCGACTACTTTGGGTCTCAACTTTTCTTCTGGAAATGCTATCTCTCCTTGATATTTTCCAACATGATTTGACCTCGACTCTGGTGCCTCCTTTCACTCTCTCTTTTGAGATTATGAACATGCTCATAAATCCAAAGGGTCTCGGCCCTTCTGCGTCCTTAGAATAATTTTGGTACCCTCTTGGCACACTCTATGCTCTTCCTCTTGAGCTTCTGAACTTGGAGTAAGTTCACACATTTGTGCACTCCTTCTGCTTCTCTGAGCCTTCATAATTTCTCAACACTTTCTTAAGTGTTGGCCTGGTGCACTCCTTGCACAGGTCTACTCTTGAATCTTGAATCCTTCTGGTTCACTGATACATTGTTGACAATTAAAATCGCAACAAGGAATTTCACCCGCAAAGTATTGCTAAAATCCTATTATTTAAACTATGCCAATGATATATAATACTAGTAGGTGGGACCCCCTTGTAGACTAGAGGATGAGAGATAGTATTATCACACATTTTATGTTGTTGTTTCAATGCTTCTTACAGGTTTCTAGATGATTGATGATGAAATATTGTTTTGTTTGCAACATAATGACAAATGGATAATACATTTGATGTGTTGATTTTTGTATTCTAAGCTCTGAAATTCCATGTATGAGTGGCATATATTTACTGTTGTTATTGTTGATATTATCTCCATGATTCATTACCTTTCAATAGTTGCACAAGACACATGCTAGTAACAACAAGAAATAAGAGCAATGGAAAGAGACTTGTGAAACAAAATCCAAGAAGAGAGAACTATACTATACTATGTTATGCTATACTATGTGCAAATAAAATAAACGGAAATATTGTTAGTCCTAACTAGCAATGTTAGTGTCTATACGATTATAGTGAGTTATATGGGGTGCATTTTATATATGTTATAGTTTTTGTTTTGGCAATGCATAATATGGATTGGGGTGGTGCAATGGGAAATCAATATGTGCAAGTTTCGATGCATGGAATTAATGTCATGGATTAATGATATGATTTGGCTAGCTGTCGTGTACTACAAAATTGAATGAAATGGAGGATGGAAATGACATGTAGTAAATTCATGTCACTCCATACTTGTCCCACTGGGCCATCACCCTATCATGGTTATTGTTCATTTTGGTTTTTTAGTGGTTAAGCCCTAAGATTCAGGCATGGATGGAACTGCTCGACCAACTCGTATTTTTGAATCCATTGGTTACATGTATCGTTCTTTTCAAACATCCATGAGTTCTCTCTGTGTATGAAATGATCATTGGTTTGGTAATGTGTTGGTTTTTCCTTTATTGAGATTGACAACTGTGTAAACACATGGTGTTTTCTCTAGAATTATTTTGTGTGTTATTCGTTGCAAATGGAAAAATCGATGGTTGAAGTTTTAATTGCATTGGTTGTTTTGTGCGGTGGAAACTATGATGATGCTTTGTTGTCTTTATGGGTATTTTGTTGGAGGGTTTCACTCTATTTATGCTTTCTGTTTTCATCCTCACTATTAATGGTAACCACACCCAGTTTTATTTGTTGCTATGGGGTTGATGTGTATGTTTCGAACCACCTTTTGGTCATTGTAAATATTTTTCACCTAGTCGTGGGATTATTTTGTGGTATTGGCATTAGCACAATTGGTTATTTTGGTTGTGGATCCTGATTATCTTCTTAATTCAGAGGTCTTTGTTTTCAGACGTGTTTATACCCCATGAATACTTTACACCCCAAGAGAATGTACACTCATCCATGTAGGGGAGTGCAGGGGGGGTTACCCCCCTATGTGGGGTCTGGGGGCAAGCGAGCCCCCGATGGGGGTTCAGGGGACAACATTCCCCGATGGGGGTTGAAGCGAGCCTGTGAAGAAAAAATTGCCTTCTAAATGTATATTGTAATTTCATTGTGAATCTGTACCGTTCATTATAAGGTCACAAATCTGGCAGTAGAAGTTATGTTAGGGGTTTTTTCCCTAGAAGGAAACCCTCTTTTATGAGGGAAATGTATTGCAGCTATGCATCATTGTGAATATTGTATTCTAAGAGAGCATACTGTGAGAGAAAGAAGAGGAAGTTACAACAGGTGTGCTATATGTTATATCTCTTCGTTTGTTGGATAATAATAAAGGAAGGACATGGAAATTTCTCTGGTGGACATAGCCCACACTAGGTGAACCACATATATCTGTGTCTCTATTGTATTGTGTATCTTATGTGTTTTATTTCTACATTTTTATTATTTTATTGGTCCGCAATCCTATTTTTATAATAAGTTATGGGGTGGCCATTATGCCAAGAAGTATGACTTAGGGTTGTTGGTAGTACTTGGGGTTTGCATTTCCATCAACATTGTTATAGGTGGTTCAGATCTTGAGAAGAGCATGAGGGTTATGACTCTATGCATTCATGTTATAGATTACTCTCTAGTGAGCAATCTATTCTCCTCTAGATCGTGGCCCACTCTACCCGGTGTTGAACTGTCATCCTATCTTACAAAGATAAGGGTTATAAGGCTTGTGGTTCCATCATTATTGTCTCGAAGGTTCTCACCTATTGTTGATATGGTCGACCTCTAGTATCCCTTTGTTGGTGACCAAGTGAACCCTTGATTATTCTTATGTTCATTAGTTATAGAGCCCGATTTTGATAAACTCAACCAGTCGCACTCTGTCGGGTATCTTGTTGACTGTCATAAGTTGGTTGAGTAGTATTGACAATGGCCTTCATTATTGGCTCATCTCTGTTTGATCGGGCTGATTGGAGAGTTGTAATTGGAAATGATAATGGGTATACAGTTGTTGCCTCCTTTTTTTCTGACAGTTGAATCGATAACTCAACATTGTTATAAATTGATTGATTGGGAAATGTATAGTCACAGAGATGCCTCTTTTCATTATGCATTGGTATGTGTGTTCCTATAGCGTGGTATAAATTGAATTTGATGGTTGTTGTTTATTTAATTTGTCTCGATCGAGATTATTGCAATTTGAAGAGTTGATGAATGTGTCCTGGTTGTCTAATGTGTATGATTTATGGAGACATCGTGCACCATTTCTTTTTATTGCACGATTAGAGATGAAGCATGGGGTTTTGGTAGTATCGTTTCATTGCAAATTCAATTATTAATATTGTCAAAAGAATGGAATTGGGCATGTTTTAAAAGAGTCTGTTCAACTCAGGAAAGACTTCCATATATGTTTGATATGAGAAATTACAAATTATGGGTGGTTGGTGATATTTTTATATGTTGAATAGATTTGAAGCAATATGACCATGTGTTCTTTGGATTTTTTTTTAAATATAAGGGAATAAAATTAAAAGAAAAAAAATTATTTTAACAAGATGGGTGAAAGTCATGACAATCCTGAGTATGATTATACATTTTGTTAATTGAAAATTTTTAAAGAAATTGGATGTGGGACAGTGAACAATTTTTAACACACCGTAATTGTTAAATTGGTCACAATAATTGTTTAATTGGTGTTGGAATAGTTGTATTGAATACATAACTATTTTTATGGATTACTTAATTGATTTTACGAACATTATTCACTTTGTTTCCCTACCATTATTTCACTTTTTCGCACATTACAATTCCCCTCGCCTTCTCATATTCACTATCCACTCCATGTTCCCAAAATTTAATTATAGTTAAGATAAATTATGTATTATGATAGTTAAAGGATCGCATTGATGAATTACAATGATATATTATTTTGGTTTACTTTACATTTGATCGTTTGATGTATGTGAACAGTAATCATGATCTTTTCCCCGTCCTTTTAAACATTTTTTGTTCAATACAATCCCTCACATATCCCAGAACCCTTGTTCACCCCCTTCTCATTGACAACTATTAAACGATTTGTATGGATTGGATTGCATGAGTCTGATATTTTGTTGAGCCAAGTTTTATTTCATATTTAAAAGAGTTGTCATGTATGGTTGTTAAAGAAACTATTTTCTAATCAATAATGAATACAAGAATGATCTTTTTCAGAAGAGGTAGCCATGGTTGGGGTAACCCAGGAAGAGGAAATTGGAACAGGGGCCCTAGAAGGCCAACATTCTCTATACACTTTGATGCAGACTCGCAAGAATTAGGCTAGCTATTTCAAGTTCGATTTTTTAATTGGATTGGGAAAGGAGTGGTCCAACCTAGGCCTTAAAGGCCTCCCTTCCAATCCCCACAAGTCCCTGGTATCCCAGTGCCTCCTCATGTCTCACTGCAACTTGAAGTCCTTGAAAATGATGGATGGTAGAATATTTTCCACCCGATAGTCTCCCAACATCCTGGCTAGCCTAAATTATCTCTACCTTCTCCTCCACCTATTAATCAAATTGTCCATGCTTCCCCTGTCAACTCACCAATACAGTCTTTGCATGAAAGAAAAATTTTAAAAATCGAGGCCCACCATTCTCTTGACAAAGAAAAATCCATTGTTGCCCCCTCCTCACCCTCAAATGACTCTACAAAATATGTGTCTTGCTGCATGCATTTGAGAGATGATTGATCTCATGTGATCAGTGAGATTATGCCTAAAGGATCCACATAGCCTAAGGGAAATTCAGAGAGATCAAAAGGTGACAGCAGCAACAAGGGAAAGATTGCCTCCTAGAGTGGCAAATATGGATTTAAAGTTTTTTTTATTTATTGATTGTTCAGAATAGTTGACTTCTGAAATTTTGGACAAAACACTATTTTTTGGATACATGGGTAATATATTTTTGGAAATAATTTCAATTATCATTGATATAAAATGTCAAAATATGAAATTGATGATGAGAGTCACAAGGAGGGATGTTTTTCTTGATTAACTAGTTATGTTATGATTGTTAAAGAACTAAAGGGACTCACAAGGGGTCCCACCTACTAGTTATTATTTATTAAGAACCCTTATTATTATTTTATTACTTTTCCCCCTTAACCAAAAATTTGTTTGAGTTTTAGTTAACTTAACTAAAGAAGTATTTCAACTACTTCAACCAATTCTAATTTTCTTAAAGGAAAAAGGAAAAGGAGGAACAAGGGGAGAATAAAAGGAGAAGTATACTAAGGTATGCTCTTTGATTTTTGTTGAGATAATTTACTTTTCATTCAATCTTCAATTCATTGGAAGCCTAATTATCTTGTACGATAGAAGGGTCCTATTGTAGAAAACAAGATTCAGGGCTGAATTACATCATTTAGACACTTGTTTTTCATAGGTGTTTATCTATCTTTGATAGTCTGTGTAGACTTGTTTGTTTGTGAATTAAATTTCATGACTACCAAAGGCTATTGTGCAGAGTCGAGTAGGCAACAATATGCAGCAAGATTTTAAAGTTTAGTTTTTTACTTTTTGTCAGAATTCCTTTTGTATGTTTCATCGGGGACATCTAAGTTTGACTTTGGTCCAAAACGTCCTTTGGAAATTTCATAAAGAGAACGATTATTTTGATGATTGGAATGAAATAAGCGATGGCTTTATGTCTCATATGTTTTGATTATTTTGATGATTGGAATGAAATAAATGATGGCTTTATGAATTTATTTTTCATATATATTTTTGTCTTTACGTCTGTCTCTATATTTATTTCAGCATCCGTTATGTTCATAAAATGACATAAATAATGAATTTTTCATCAAGATTTTATTTATAATAAAAAGCCATCCTAAGCACTTGTAATCAATACTTATAAATTAGGATACCATTTTGATGGCTATAAACATAGGGTAATATTCCCATCTATCATGCTTTAGACAAGTAGGATCTGAAAATGTTTGAGTAATATCATTTCATATATTTTCCTCAACATTTATTTGGTGAACATAGTGGGGAGATCTTCAATATCTCTTTGGTTGATTATCACTGAATACATCTATTTTTATGATATTGATTCTTTGATTGTTTTATTCATTAATGACTGTACTTTTTGCAAGGAAGCCTAATATTGAGCCAGTTCTTCAAGATTAGACCAATATTGCTTTGAATTTGTTTAACACCATTCTAGACATTGCTCATACTCAGGTTGATCTTAATCATTCATGGGAAGAAATTCAATGAGATATTAGTGCCCAAGAACGTTGGGAAGCTAGAGGTAGACAGCCTATAAATCATATATAACCTTCTTTTCCCTTCAAGATCAACTTTATTTTCATTTCCTTAGAGTTTCATGTTTCTAGAAGAAGAAGAGGCTTATCACCTGAAATTAATCCTATTGTTGAAATAGGAAGAAGGACCATTGTGTTATCTACCCAACAAAGTTCTCTAAGGAGAAACTTGTTTGATTCATCAACTCATCTTTCTCTCCCTTACCTATCATCCATCATATGGCATCTAATGGTGGCTCTGGTGGCACTGGAAGTGCTTCCACCTATCAGTATTCAGCTTCGTCAATGATTGGTAGCTTATATAGCCACCATATCCCTATCCAATCTTCCACAAACCCCACCAAATTCATTAAAAAGTATGGGGTTTTTCAGTTTGAAGAAGACGCTACAACCACACCATGGGATGTTTCCTCTCCTCTTAACCTAGCACCTACTACTCTTCCACTTCCTAAATTCAAAGAGAATCTTCTTAAGTTTTTAGGAAATAAAATTGTCACTACAAATGAAAACTTGGTGGCATTTTCTAATGCCTATCAGAACATAGGAGCCAATGACAATGATACTTGCATGTCCTTATTTGTCAATTCCTTGTAAGGAAAGGTTGTGACCGATTTCTTTAACCTTCCTCCTAAGATTTTGTCTACTTGGGAGGAGTTAGTCTATTGGTTCAAATCCACCTATGGGAAACCTAAAATCCCAACTAAGAAGTTATGGGAATACAATAACATCACCTATCAAGATTGTGAGACCATCAAGTCCTTCAACTTGTGTTTCACTAAGTTATACAAACAAATCCCTGAACTCATTCAACGTCAAAACCAAGTCAATTTCATGCATTATTACAATGCATTACCTTCCCCCTATCATCATAGGCTCAAGGAAAAATTCATTGATAACCCTGGTTCTGCTTTGCATACATGTTTGGAGTATGAAGAACAACTTGAAAGAAGAGGTCTTCCTCAGGGAGAATTAGTTGAACAAATAGACATGTCCGCCCTCTTACAAATAGTACAAGATATGAATAATCATATGATAGTGTATGAGCGAAAGGGAAATGTCTCCCCTATCACCCCTACAACTTCATCCTCTTCTGCACCCACCTTTAGAAGTACAATTGAAAATTTTAAGCCTAAATCTATCATGCCTCGAAGTTGTTGTAAGTTTTGTGAGGAACACCATGAGGAAACCACATGTGAGGTAAGGAAGAGCGCCAAATATAAGATATTTGGTAAAAGACCGGAAAATACCATCGAGTTCCTAAATTTTTGCAGAGCCAAAAGATGTCATGATAATCAATACTAGGAACAAATCCTACACTCCCAAAATCAAATATGATCCTCCCCGCAATTATTCTAGCCCGAGATCATCCTCACTAGCTTCTACTGTTCAATTTCCTAAGGTTCCTGACAGTCAAGGAATTACCTCCCCTCTCCCCTATTCCAAATACAATATTTTGAATCAGTTGGACAACATCAAAGCAGATGCAACCCTTCTAGACATGGTTGTTGTCCCTGAACAATAGAGGCATCTAAAAAAATTCATGGAAGGAAAAGGTTACATTGTAGCCAACTTCTCTGAAGAGGTAAATGAAGAGGATTCACTGGTAAATAAAGTAGGTGTACATAACTTTAGATACCTTGTAAAAAATCCCCCTTTTTATATTTCTATAAAAATTATGGATAATATTTTCCATTGTTTCCTCATTGATGGTGGTTCAGGCCCAAGTGTAATGTCGAAGATTATTATGGAAGAGTTAGCTTTGTTATTAGGCATTCAAAATCCCTATAATCTAGGTTGTGGTCACCTTACTATTTTTGGAGATTTCATGCTTGTTGTGAACCTTGTACATAAGATAAACTCTCATAGAAACAAGTTGATGAAATGATACACCCAAACTATTTGGGCACTTATCTCAAACCTATTATCTTTCAACATTGCTCATGTTAAGAGGGAATTGAACTCAATGGCTGATCGATTAGTTGTTTTTGCAGCCTCTCCTAATCAGCAACTTCTGCCACACATACCCAATTGTACTTTTCAATCTCTATATCATCCACATATCCCTAACAATATAGAATCCTAGCAGGTCTTCCCTAGCGATGAGAGCATATGTGCTTTCATTCAAAATGAAACTTACAAGCCCAAGGAAATTATATCCATAGAAGATAACAAGATTCCTAAAGGATTGACTCCTCTAGAGAGTTAATTTTCATCAAGTGATGTAGGTAGTAAAAACAAACAAAAAAAAGAGGAGACGAAAAGGAATGTGGGTGAAACCATCTCCTTGAACATTGGGACACTCGAGTCTCCAAAGAATGTTAACATAGGTGCCCAATGTTATGATGAAGACAAAATTAATTTTGCTAAGATTTCTTCTTATGAGGATCTTCATGGTTTTGATCCTGCTCTTATACAACATGTCATTCCCATCAAGGAAGGCATAAAACTAGTTAGGAAAAAACAAATACCTATCAACCATGCACTGGAAGAAACTATTCGAAAGGAGTTGGACAAACTCTTGAAAGTTGGAATCATATTTCCAGTCAAGTATTCTGAATGGGTTTCCAATTTGGTTCCTATTCGAAAAAAAACCAGCTAGATCAGATTATGCATTGATTTTCATGCATTAAATAGAGCTAGTATAAAATATCACTTCCCTCTCCTTAAGATGGAAATGATTCTACAACAAGTTGCAGGGTCACATATGATGTCCTTACTTCACATTTTTTCTGGTTACAATAAAATCAAGGTAAAAAGGGAAGATAGATGTAAAACTACCTTTAGTACTAATTGGGGCACCTTGACTTATGAACGTATGCCTTCTAGCTTATCCGATGCAAGTGCCACTTTTAAATGCCTATGCAAGTAGCTTATGGTGATTTGATCTATGTTATTATTCATATCTATCTTTATGATCTAATCATGTACTCTAAGGTACTATAAATTCTCTCAAAGTTTCAAAAATTATGGCTAGGTCCTTTCAAGATCACTTTTGTTCTAGGTACAAGCTCTTACATTTTAAAAGATTTATAAGAGAGATTGTTTGCCTACAATACTAACGGTTCTCACTTAAAATGCTACATGGAACCAACTTGAAAGTTTTAATGTTGTTTGGTTTTTCTGTATATTAGTAGTCTAGTTCTATTTGCATTTTCACTACTGCTTTCATTTCTTCTTTCTTTTAATAGCTTCCTGTTGCTTTTTCAATTCTATCATTTTATTTCTATTGTTTTAAACTTTGCAGTCCCATTTCTGTCATGAATTTTATTTCTTTTCATATTTTTAGTTTGTTTTTGGTCAAGAATAATATGTTGGATTAGTTCTTCCACAGTGACACTCCTCCAAGGTATTTTTAGTCAATAACAATCAATCTTACACAACTGTTACGATGTTCCCCTTGAAAGCATAATCGAATTTGTTATCTTCTTTCACTGTTGTCTTATAAAGAAATTGGTTATCTCTCGCTTATGATTTCCATTTCTTCATCCATTTGAGAGTTAAAAGAGAAAGTCCATAAATTTGTCTCCTTGAATTAAAGAGAAAATTATGGTTGAATGATTATGCATATAGGGATAAACCCCCTCATACTTAACATTTTCCATGAGTTATTCATAAATTCCTGATCATTTTTCCATTAAATCTGTTCACTTCCCCCTATTGCATAATAATTATGGTTATACCTTCTTGATCCATTGTTCTTGGTCTGTGAAACCATATGTTCTGAGTTCTTAATCTATTGGAAATAGATTTCCCTATGGAGTTGCTAATTTGTTGACGATTAAAATCGCAACAAGGAATTTTGCTTACAAAGTATTGCTAAAAGCCTATTATTTAAACTATGCTAATGATATATAATACTAGTAGGTGGGACCCCCTTGTAGACTGGAGGATTAGAGATAGTCTTATCACACATTTTATGATGTTGTTGTTAGGTATCTAGAGAGGTAGCAGTGGGGGCCCATAGAGCCCATAGTGATAATAGTGGAGGTCATTCAATGTAAGGTGGACTAGATCCACTATATTATTAAATAAGGCCCACTATGGTAGTTAGATATAATAAATGGGTAGTTATATATAATAAATGTAAGATGACTTCTTAGAAGGTTCTACTTCTGGAATATTTCTCATCTAGAATGTTCTTAGGTGATGGCAAAACTATATAAAGAAGTTCAAGCAATGTAATGGGATAGGAAGAGAGTATTGCATTTGAAGAAATAGCTCAATACGAGGATGCCCCCTCAAATATTCAAGTGAACAGGAGAGGATCCCTTCCATAATAGGATCCATTGTATGGTGTTTCCCTGCCTCAAGGGTTTCTATAATAAAGTTGTGGTTTTCTATATGGTTTCATATATCTTGTGTGGTGATCGTATTCAAATATATTTGGATCTATGGTGATATTTTTTATTCATTTATTTGGTTCTTAACAAGTGGTATCAGAGCACTTTCCTTGGTAGACATTGTGGTCAAATATTTTTTATTTTTGCAAATTTGTTTTTTTCAGAGAAGAAAAAAGAGGGCCTCAAAATTCCATAAACTTTCGGTATATGTTGGTGTAAAATTTGTAAAATAAGGTTATATATATGAGTTCCTCTCATAAAAACACTCAAATTGAAAAACAAAATCGTCTGAAATAGAGTCCAGGAAGTCAAGATATTGAAGTTTTAAAATCTGCAATTTTTCAGAGTTTTTTCCACGAACGACGGTGATATTTTTTTTATTTTTGTAGAAGCTAGAGACATAATTTTCCTAAATAAATTATATATCTTATTTCCTCTCACAATTTCACCCAATTTAAAAAAAAAATAGTCTAAACGAAGTCTGGGAAGTGAAGTTATGAGCATTTTAAATTCAACCGTTTTTTAAGGTTTTTCCAAAAAAAACTGCAATTTTCTGTCATAACTTATTGGTCTATTTTTTGGGTTTTTTCATGAAAGTTGCGGGACTGAAGAGTTCATAGGGTGCTCAAGTGACTATTTTCCCTCAAACCCTCAAAGAAATTCTACAAATTATTGAATCATTCAAATCTTAATTGTATGACACATTGGATGTTAGATTGCATGTCCTTACAAATGGCCTCAATGTTAGTTTTCATAGTATTCAAGATTCATTGGATAACATGCAGGAGAGATTTCTTATGGAGTAAATCAGGGATGAATATAATCAAGAAATATATGTTTGGTATGATTTTGAGGTTGATTGTAATGATTGGTATATGGATAGTTGTCATTTATGAGATGACAACCATATACCAGGGTTATTTCTGTAGATCTATTGTGATATTTTGTATTCAAGTATTTAGATCCTAACAATTAGTATTAGAGCACTTTCCTTGGCATACATTGTGGGAAAATATTTTTTATTTTTGCAGATTTGTTTTTTTCGGAGAGAAAAAAAAAGAGAGGGTCGTGACATTACAGATAATTTTAGTATATTTCTATGCAAAATTTGTAGAAACAAGTTGTAGATCTAAGTTTCTCTTATAAAAACACCAAATTTGAAAAACAAAATCGTCTAAAATGGTGTCCGAGAAGTCAATATATTGAAGTTTTAAAATCTACAATTTTTAGGGTTTTTTTCGTAGATGGTGGCGCAAATTTTTTTATTTCTGTAGCAGCTGGAGACCGAATGTTCCCAAAATAATTACAGATCTGAGTTCCTCTCACAATTTCACTCAATTTCAAAAAAACAATCAGCCGAAACAGAGTCCGGGAAGTGAAGTTATGAGCATTTTAAATTCAACAGTTTTTCAGGGTTTTTCCGGAAAAATCGCGATTTTTTGTCGTAACTTATTGTTCTATTTTTTGGATTTTTTCATAATGGTTGTGGGACAAAAAAGTTCATAGGGTTCTCATATGGCTATTTCCTCTCAAAACGCCAAAGAAATTCTACAAATTACTAAAGCATTCAAATCCCAATTGTATGACACATTGGATGTCAAATTGGATGGCCTCAGAAACTACGTCAATGATAGTTTTTGTAGTATTCAAGATTCATTGGATAGCATGTAGGAGAGATTTCTTATGGTGGACATCAAGGATGAATATAATCAAGAAATATATGCTTGGAATGATTTGGAGTCCAATTGCGATGATTGGTATATGGATAGTTATCATTTCTGGGATGACAACCACTTTCATATTTTATTGGATAACTCTAATCCACCTTCTGTAGAGAGTATCAATGTGACAAATTGGGAGCCAATGATTATTACCAACGTCCATGCTGCATGTTCTACAGTGATATTATTCCTTCCAAATTCTGCTATGACCATTTTCCACTATGTGGATGGATCTTCTTATTTGGATCCACATGACAGGTGTCAGTCTTTGGAGCGTCATTTTCAGTTGGTTATTGGGTGCCGATATATTCCATGTAGGGTTCACATGAGAAATTGGACATGGGACCCTAGTTTACAATGGCGGTTGGACTACTTCAACATGGTGGCTTCCATTTCTCAATGGGACCATGGTTATTTAGTCTACTTCATCATTGTGGTCCACACTTATCCATGGGACCCTGGTATATGGTTCTACATCAAGCGTTGAGGACAACGCTTTCATAAGAGGGATGAAATGTTAGGTAGCTAGAGAGGTAGTAGTGGGGGCCCAAAGGGCCCATAGTGATAATGGTGGATTCCATTCAATGTAAGGTGGACTAGGTCCACTATATTATTAAATAAGACCCACTATGGTAGTTAGATATAATAAATGGGTAGTTAGATATAATGGCCTCCTTCTTTCCTTACATTGAATGACCTCCTTCTAGATTCTACTACGACCCTTTTTCCACTATGTGGATGGATCTTCTTATTTTCATCCACGTGACATGTGTTAGTATTTGGAGCATCATTTTGAGTTGGTTATTGGGCTCCAAAATCTTCCACGAGGAGTTCACATGAGCACTTGAACATGGGACCTGAGCTTACAATGGTGGTTGGACTACTTCAACATGGTGTCTTTCCTTTTTACATGGGACCTTGGTTCTCTATTATTCTTCATCATTATGGTCCACAATTATCCATAGGACCCTCATATATGGTTGTACATCAAGCGTTGAGGACAACGCTTTTATAAGGCGGGTGGAATGTTAGGTAGCTAAAGAGGTAGCAGTGAGGGCCCATAAGGCCCATAGTGATAATAGTGGAGGTCATTCAATGTAAGGTGGAATAGGTCCACTATATTATTAAATAAGGCCCACTATGGTAGTTAGATATAATAAATGGGTAGTTAGATATAAGAAATGTAAGAGGACTTCTTAGAAGGTTCTACTTCTAGAAGATTCCCCATCTAGAATGTTTTTAGGTGATGGTAGCACTATATAAAGAGGTTCAAGCAATGTAATGGGACAGGAATATAGTATTTTATTTGGAGAAGTATCTCAATAGGAGGATGCCCCCTCGAAAAGGCAAGTGAACAGGAGAGGATCCCTTCCATAATAGGATCCATTGTATGGTGTTTCCCTACCTCAAAGTTTTCTATAATAAAGTTGTGGTTTTCTATATGGTTTCATATATCTTGTGTCGTGATTGTATTCAGATATATTTGGATCTATGGTGATATTTTGTATTCATTTGTTTGGTTCTTAACAATTTTTTCGATGCTTCTTACAAGGTTCTACATGATTGATTATGAAATATTGGTTTTGTTTGTGAAATAATGACAGATGGATAATGCATTTGATGTGTTGATTCTGTTATTCTAATATATGAAATTCCATGCATGAGTGACATATATTTATTGTTTTTACTTTTTCTATTATCACCACGATTCATTACCTTTCAATACCTCCACGAGACACATGTTAGTAACAACAAGAAACAAGATCAATGGAAAGAGACTTATGAAAAAAAATCCAAGAAGAGAGAACTATACTATACTATGCTATGTTATACTATGTGCAAATAAAATAAAAGGAATTAGTGTTAGTTATAACTAGCAATGTTAGTGTCTATACGATTATATTTAGTTATATGGGGTGCATTTGATATATGTTATAGTTTTGGTTTTAGAAATGGATAATATGGATTGGGGTGGCGCAATGGGAAAGAAATATGTGCAAGTTTCGATGCATGGAATTAATGTCATGGATTAATGGTATGGTTTGGATGGCTGGCTTGTACTACAAATTTGAATGAAATGGAGGATGGAAGCGATGTGCAATAAATGCATGTCACTCCAGAATTCTCCCACTGGGTCGTCACCCTAGAATGGTTATTGTTCATTTTGGTTTTGTTGTGGTTAAGCCCCAAGATTCAAGCGTGGAAAGAATTGCTTGACTAACTTTCATTTTTGAAGCCATTGGTTATAGGTATGGTTCTTTTCTCCCACCCATGAGTTCACTCTATGTATGAAATGAACATTGTCTTGGTAATATGCCAACTGGAATTCTTCTGCCCACCAGGAGTATTCAACCGGGATATTTGGGAGGAAGGAGTTTGAGGAGCTGGATTCTTTTTATTCTGCCCGCTATGAGTCTTCTGCCAGGGGTGAGAATCAGTCACCATAACTCGATTTCATATTTCTAGTATTCACTGCTTGATCTCATACAGAAGAATCAAGATGATGGATCAAAGTGTGTGGTGAAACTTACTATTGCAAGTGAGTCTCCAAGTATCAACAACTATTGCTCATGGTTGTACGCACCTATTTCTCTAGAACCAGTAGCAAGTCATGAGGCATGGGCGCAAAACCCATCAGTCGGGCATCGATACAGGTTCCTACAGAGAAACCTTCTACGATCAATTAGCGATCATTACGATTGAAATTACATATGATTAGTGATTGCATTACGATTAGCAGATCGAGAAAGTGTTTAGATGTTCTTGTTGCTTCCCACCTGAAATAGACTGCTTTCTGAACTTGACCTTTCATCAATCTGTCTTGATCCTGCTTCGAAACCTTTTATTACGAAGGTACTCACTAACCCTTTAGTCTTTCATTCTAGGCTCTTTGTTCGGGTCCTGCTCATCGCTGCTTAACAAACTGCTTCTCGATTGGAGCTAGGGATGACCTCAACTTGCTTCTTAAAAAGGATGTTTCCCACTTGTTCGCTCTAGATCTTATATACATACGTCATATGTTCCAAACATCAATCAAGTGAAGAGCCACCCTACCTGCCTCAAGTCGGCTTCAGTCCTATCAGTTGGGAGAAAAGGATCCACTCGATGTGAAGGATATATCCTAAGATTGGTTTCCATGGAACTTACTCTATAGACAAAGGGAAAGCTTGTGAGTTAGAGGGAGATTGATTGGAAAGGGTGGAAAAATAAAGGCCCAATCAATGTTTCTTTTTGTTTTCATGAGATCGAAAACTATGTAAACGCATGGTGTTTTATCTAGAATGATTGTGTGTGTTATTTATTGCAAATGTAAAAATTGATGGTTGAAGTTGTGATTTCATTGGTTGTTCTGTGTGGTGGAAACTATGATGGCTCTTTGTTGTATTTATGTGTATTTTTTTGGATGGATTCATTATTTTTATCCTTGTTTTCTGCATCCTCACTATTAATGGTAACCACAGCTGGTTGTATTTGGTGCTATGGGATTGTTGTGTATGTTTTGAACCACCTTTTGGTCACTATATATCATTTTCACCTAGTCGTGGGCTTATTTTGCGGTATTGGAATCAACATAGTTGGTTATGGGGTGGACATTATGCCAAGAAGTATGATTTAGGGTTGTTGGTAGTACCCACAGTTTTCATTTCCATTGGTATTGTTATAGGTGGTCTGGCTCTTGAGAAGATCACAAGGGTTATGACTCTATGCATTCTTGTTATTGGTTACTCTTTAGTGAGAAATCTTCGTTCCTCTGCATCATGGCCTACCCTACCTGGTCTTGAACTGTCATCCTATCTTACAAAGGAAAGGATTATAAGGCTTGTGCTTCCACCATGCTTGTGTCGAAGGTTCTCACCTAATGTTGATATGATTGACCTCCAGTCTCCCTGTGTTGGTGATTGGGCGAACCCTTGATTATTTTTTATGTTCATTAGTTACAAAGCCCGATTTTGATAAACTTAACTAGTCGCACTATGTCGGGTATCTTGTTGACTGTCATATGTTGGTTGAGTAGTATTGAAAGTGACTTTGATTATTGGCTCATCTCTATTTGATCGGGTTGATTGGAGAGTTGTAATTGGAAATGATAATGGGTATACAGTCGCTACCTCCTTTTGTTGTGACAATTGAATTGATAACTCAACATTGTTATAAATTGATTGATTTGGAAATGTACATTCACAGAGATGCCTCTTTTCATTATGTGTTGGTCTGTGTGTTCCTAAATCATGGTATAAATTGAAGTTGATGGTTGTTGTGTGTTTAATTTGTCCCAATCCAGATTATTGCAAGTTGAAGAGTTGATGACTATGTCTTGGTTGTCTACTGTGTATAATTTATGGAGACATTGTGCATAATTTTGTTTTATTGCACCATCAAAGATGAAGCACAGGGTTTTGGGAGTATGGCTTCATTGTAAATTCAGTTATTAATATTGTCAAAATAATGGAATCGGACATGTTTTAAAAGAGTCTGTTCAACTCAGGAAAGACCTATGTCTATGTTTGATTTGAGAAATTACAAATTATGGGCAGTTGTTGATATTTTTGTATGTTGAATAGATTTGAAGCAATATGACTTTGTGTTCTTTGGATTTTGTTTTAAATATAAAAGGGATGAAAATGAAAAGAAACAAAATTCTTTTAACAAGATGGTGGAAAGTCATAATGATTCTGAGTATGGTTATACACTTAATTGAAAATTTTTAAATAAATTGGATGTGGGACAATGAAAAAGTTTTAACACACAATAATTGTTAAATTGGTCACAATAATTGTTTAATTGGCGTTGGAATAGTTGTATTGAATACATAACTTTTTTTATGAATTACTTAATTGATTTAATGAACAATATTTGGTTTTTTCCCCCTATTGTTATTTCACTTTTTCACACATTACAATTCCCTTCACCTTCCCATATTCACTCTCCACTCCATGTTCCTAAAATGTAATTATAGTTAAGATAAATTCTCTATTATGACAATTAAAGGATCACATGGATGAATTATAGTGATATATTATTTTGGTTTACTTTACAGTTGATTGTTTGATATCTGTGAGAATTAATCGTGATCGTTTCCCCCTTATTTTAAACATTTTTCACTCAATACAATCCCTCACATATCCTAAAACCCTTGTTCACCCCCTTCTCATTGATAACTATTAAACGATTTGTATGGATTGGATTGCATGAGTCTGAAATGTTGTTGAGCCAAATTGTATTTCATATTTAAAAGAGTTGTCATGTATGGTTGTCAAATAAATTTTTTCCTAATAAATAATGCATACAGGAATGAGATTTTTTAGCAGAGGTAGCCATGGCCGAGGTAAACGAGGAAGAGGAAATTGGAATAGGGGCCCTAGAATGCCAATATTCTTATACACTTTGATGCAGACTCACAAGAGTTAGGCCAGCTATTTCAAGATGGATTTTTTAAATGGATTGGGAAAGGAGTGGTCAAAGCTAGTCTTGAAAGGCCCCCCTTCCAAGCCCCACAGTTCCCTTGTATCCCAATGCCTCCTCATGTCTCACTGCAACTTGATGTCCCTAAAAATGACGAATGGTAGGAGATTGTCCACCTGTCAGTCTCTTAACATCGTGGTTGGCCTAACTTATCTCTACCTGATCCTCCACCTGTTAATAAAATTGTCCAAGCTTCCCTTGTCCACTCACCAGTACAATCTTCTCATGCAATCAAAAGGTTAAAAATCGAGGCTCGCCATGCTCTTGATAAAGGAAAAACCACTAGTTCCCCCTCCTCTCCCTCAAATGACTCTGCCAAATTTGTGTCCTTCCGCGTGCATTTGAGAGATGATTTCTCTCATGTGATTAGTGAGATTAGGCCTAAAGGCTCCACACATCCTAAGTCAAATTCAAAGAGATCAAAATGTGACAACAACAAAAAGGGAAAAATTGCCTCCAAGAGTGGAAAATATGGATTTAAATTTTTTTTATTTATTGATTGTTGAGAACAATTGACTTTTGAAATTTTGGACAACACACTATTTTTTGGATATATGGGTAATATATTTTTGGAAATAATTTCAATTATCATTGATATAAAATGTCAAAATATTAAAGTGATGATGGGAGTCACAAGGAGGGATGTTTTTCTTGATTAACTAGTTATGTTGTGATTGTTAAAGAACTAAAGTAAGTCACAAGAGGTCCCACCTACTAGTTATTATTTATTAAGAACCCTTATTATGATTTTATTACTTTTCCCCCTTAACTAAAAATTTGGTTGAGTTTTAGTTAACTTAACTAAAGAAGTAGTTCAACTACTTCAACCAATTATAATATGCCTAAAGGGAAAATGAAAAGGAGGAACAAGGGAAGAATAGAAGGAGGATCATACTAAGGTCTGCTCTGTGAGTTTTGTTGAGATAATTTAGTTTTCATTCATTCTTCAATTCATTGGAAGCCTAATTGTTTTTTATGATAGTAGGGTCCTATTGTAGACATCAATATTTAGGGTTGAATTACATGATTCAGACACTTGTTTTTTAGATGTGTTGATCTATCTTTGATAGTCTCTGTAGACTTGTATATTTGAGAATTAAATTTCATGACTGAAAAAGGCTATTGTGTAGAGTCGTGTGGGAAAAAATATGTGGAAAAATGATCCATATTTTAAAGTTCATTTTTTTACTTTCTATTAGAATTCCTTTTGTATGTTTCATTGGGGACATCTAACTTTGACTTTGGTCCAAAAATTACTCAGGAAATTTCGTAAAGAGAACGATTATTTTGATGATTTGAATGAAATAAATGATTTATTTATGTCTCATCTATTTTTACTATTGACTTGGTGTCTTTACTTTTGTCTCTATATCTATTTCAACATCTTTTATGTTAAGAAAATTACATAAATAATGAATTTTTCAACAAGTTTTTTTTATAAAACAAAAACAGCCTAAGCACTTGTAATCAATACTTGTAAATTAGGATACCATTTTGATGGCTATAAACATAGGGTGATATTCCTGTGTATCTTTGTTTAGCCAAGAAGGATCTGAAAATGTTTGAGTAAGATCATTTCATATATTTTCCTCAAACTTTATTTGGTGACCATACTGGGGAGATCGTCAATATCTCTCTGGTTTATTTTTATGCTTGATTATCATCGAATACATCTATTTTTTTTTATATTGATTTTTAATTGTTTTATTCTTTAGTGAATGTACCTATTGAAAGGAAACCTAATATTGAGCCAGGTCTTCAAGATCATACCAGCATTGTTTTGAATTTGTTTAACACCATTCTAGACACTGCTCATACTGAGGTAGAGCTTAATCATTCATGGGAAGCAATTGAACGAGATATTATTTCCCAAGAACATTGGGAAGCTAGACGTAGACAACATATAAATCAACAATAACCCTCTTTTCCCTTCAAACTCAACTTTCTTTTCATGTCCTTAGACCTTCATGTTTCTAGGAGAATAAGAGGCTTACCACATGAAATTAATCATATTGTTGAAATAGGAAGAAGGAACATTGTGTTATCTACCCAACAAAGTGCTCTAAGGAGAACCTTGTCTAATTCATCCAATTCGTCTTTCTCTCCCTTACCTATCATCCATAAGATGGGATCTAGTAGTGGCTCTAGTGGCACTGGAAGTGCTTCCACCTCTCAGTATTCAGCTTTGTCAGTGATTGGTAGCTTATATAGCCACTATATCCCAGTCCAATCTTCCACAAACCCTACCAAAGTCATTAAAAAGTATGGGCTTTTTCAGTTTGAAGAAGATGCTACAACCACATCATGGCATGTTTCCTCTCTTCTTAACCTAGAACCTGCTACTCGTCCACTTCCTAAATTCAAAGAGAATATTCCTAAGTTTTCAAGAAATAACATTGTCACTACAAATGAACACCTGGCGGCATTTTATAATGCCTGTCACAACATAGGATCCAACGAAAACGATACTTGCATGCGCTTATTTGTCAATTCCTTGGAAGGAAAGGATGTGACCGATTTCTTTGACCTTCCTCCTAATATTTTTTCTACTTGAGAGGAGTTAGTCTATGGGTTAAAATCCACCTATGGGAAACCTAAAAGCCCAGCTGAGTAGTTACGGTAATACAACAAAATTGTCTATAAGGATGGTGAGACCATCAAGTCCTTCAACTTGAGTTTCACTAAGTTATACAATCAAATCCCTGAACTCATTCGACCTCAGAACCCAATTGGTTTCATGCATTGTTATAATGCATTACCTTCCCCCTATCGTCATAGGCTCGAGGAAAAAACCATTGATAACCTCGGTTCCACTCTGCATACATGTTTGGAATATGAAGAACAACTTGAAAGAACAGGTCTTCCTTACGGAGAATCAGTTAAACAGACAAACATGTCTACCCTCTTACAACTAGTACAAGATATGAATAATCATATGATAGCATATGAGGGAAAGGGAAATGTATCCCCTCTCACCCCTTGAGCTTCATCCTCTTATGCACCCCCTTTTAGAAGTCCAATTGAAAATAATTTTCAACCTAAATCTATTATGCCTTGAAGTTGGTGTAAATTTTTCAAGGAACATCGTGAGGAAACCGCATGTGAGGTAAGGAAGAGCATCAGATATAATATCTTTGGTAAAATACCAGAAACTACCATCATTGTCTTAGATTTTGTAGATCTAGAAGATGTCATTATCATCAATAATAGGAACAAATCCTATGCTCCCAAAATAAAATATGATCCTCCCTTCAAATATTCTAGCCCGATCTCATCCTCACTAGTTGCTACTATTCACGTTCTTAAGGTTCCTGAAAGTCAAGGAATTACCTCCCCTCTCCCCTCTTCCAAATACAATATTCTAAATCAGTTGGCCAACATCAAAGCATATGAAACCCTTCTGGACATGGTTTTTGTCCCTGAACAACATAGGCATCTAAAACAATTTATGGAAGGAAATGATTCCATTGTAGCCAACCTCTTTGAAGAGGTAAATGAAGAGGATTCACCTGTAAATAAAGTAGGTGTACATAACTTTAGATACCTGATAAAAAAATGACCCTTTTTATATTTCTGTAAAAATTATGGATAAGATTTCCCATTGTTGCTTCATTGATGGTGGTTTGGGCCCAAGTGTAATGTCTAAGATTATTATGGAAGAGCTAGGCTTGTCTTGTACAAATGAAAATGTCAGAAGGATTCTCTCTTATAATAGTCTACAACAAACAACCATAAGTGAGATTAAATATGTGACCTTAGTTTTGTGTGTGCACCCTGAAATAAGGACAACCCTTAGTATTCTGGTAATTGATATGACAATAAGCAATTATTCAATCATCTTAGGAAGAGATTGGAAAGATTTGACAGGTTGATACCTCTCACTCGATGGGACACACTTATCCCTTCCTCGGAATTGTAAAAAAATTATAGTCCTTAGAGAGGGAAGGATTTCACCTTACATAGAGAGTGTCCCACAACCTAATGTGAACTATATCAAAGAGGACCTAGGAGTGTATTCCATCTTTTCCGAGGAGGATAACATTCCCTTGGAACAAATCGATTTAGATGATTGTATGTGTCACATGCACTTTGATCAGTGATGATTTTAAGGATGGAAATTTAATTTAAAATGTAGAAACCTTGGCGAATCTTACGTATACTTCATATGCCAACTATAAATGTTTGGCGATATTTTTGTAAAAATATTCAAATTTCTAAGGATTTTATATAGTTTTTATAAAATTTTGGCTATTTTTAATGTAAAATAATTTTATTCTATAGAATTTGGGTGAATCACTTTTAAAATAGCGAATCTCAGTTTTGGAAAAACCATGGAAAATTAGCCCATGAGTGAAATTTAGCCCCTAAAATCATCTATGACTTTGATGGTTCATGCTCTAGTGAAGGTAATGGAGATGACATAATCTTGTACTCTCCCGTGGGGAAAATTCATGACTTTTATTATAGGTTGGAGTTTGCTTTCACAAACAATGTCATTGAATTCAAAGATTTATTATTAGGCATTAAAATAACCTATAATCTAGGTTGTGGTCACCTTACAATTTTTGGAGATTTTGAGCTTGTTGTGAACCTTGTACGTAAGATATACTCTCCTAACAACAAGTTGATGAAACAATACACCCAAACGGTTTGGGTACTTATGTCGAACCTATTATCTTTCAACATTACTCATGTTAAGAGGGAATTGAACTCAATGGCTGGTCGATTAGCTTTTTTGCAACCTCTCTTAATCAACAACTTCTTCCACACAGACCCGGTTGTACTTTTCAATATCTATATCGTCCACATATCCCTAACAATATAGAATCCTAGAAGGTCTTCCCTAATGATGAGATAATCTTTTCTTTCATTCAAAATGAACCTTATAATCCCAAGGAAATTATATCCATATAAGATAACAAGATTCCTAAAGGCTTGACTCCTCTAAAGAGTTCATTTTCATCGAGTGATGTATGCAATAAAGAGAAACAAAAATAAGAGGAGTCGAAAAGGACAGTGGGTTAAACCATCGCCTTGAACATTGGGACACTCAAGTCTCCAAATAATGTTAAAATAGGTGCCCAATGTTTTGATGAAGAGAAAATGAATTTTGCCAAGCTGCTTGGTGAATTTCAAGATGTTTTTTGTTGGTCTTATGAGGATCTTCATGGTTTTGATCCTTCTCTTATAAAGCATTATATTCCCATCAAGGAAGGCATAAAGAGAGTTAGGAAAAAACAAATACCTATCAACCCTGAACTGGAAGAAACTATTCGAAATGAGTCGGAAAATCCCTTGAAGGCTAGAATCATATTTCCAGTCAAGTTTTCTGAATGGGTTTCCAATTTGGTTCTTGTTCAAAAAACAACCGGTCAGATCAGATTATGCATTGATTTTCATGCATTAAATCGGGCTATTATAAAATATCACTTCCCTCTCCCAAATATGGAAATGATTCTACAACAAGTTGCAGGGTCACAGAAGATGTCCTTACTTGACGGTTTTTCCAGTTACAATCAAATTAAGGTAAAAAGGGAAAATAAATATAAAACCACCTTTATTTCTCATTGGGGCACCTTGACTTATGAATGTATTCCTTCTAGATTATCTGATGAAAGTGCCACTTTTAAAAGGCCTATGCAAGTAGCTTATGGTGATTTGATCGATGTTATTATTCATATCTATCTTGATGATCTAATCCTATACTCTAAGGGACTATCAATTGTCTCAAAGTTTCAAAACATATGTTTGGGGCCTTTCAATATTGCTTTTGTTCTGGGTACAAACTCTTACATTTTAAAATATTTACAAGAGCGATTGTTTTCCTACAGTACCAACGGTTCTCACTTAAAACGCTACGTGGAACCAACTTGAAAGTTTTAACGCTATTTGGTTTTCCTGTATATTAGTAGTCTAGTTTAGTTTTCATTTTCACTATTTCTTTCATTTCCTCTTTATTTTAATAGCTTCCTTTTGCTTTTTCAATTCTATCATTTTATTTCTATTGTTTTAAACTTTGTAGTCCCATTTTTGTCATGAATTTTATTGCTTTTCATCTTTTTTAGTTTGATTTTAGTCAAGAATAAGATGTTGGATCAGTTCCACCACAGTGACACTCCTGCAAGGTATTGTTAGTCAATAAAAATCAAGCTTACACAATTGTTATGATGTTCCTTGAAAGCATAATCAAATTTGTTATCTTCTTTCACTGTTGTCTTATAAAGAAATTGGTTATTTCCCACTTATGCTTTCCATTTCTTCATCCATTTGAGAGTTAAAAGAGAAAGTCCATAAATTTTCCTCCTTTAATTAAAGAGAAAATTTTGGTTGAATGATTATGCATACAAGGATAAACCCCCTCATACTTAACATTTTCCATGAGTTATTCCAAAATTCCTGGTCATTTTTCCATTAAATCTGCTCACTTCCCCCTGTTGCATAGTCATTCTGCTTATACCTTCTTGATCCGATGTTCTTGGTCTATGAAACCATATGTTCTTAGTTATTAATATATTGCAAACCAATTTCCCTATGGATTCGCCAATTTGTTGATGATTAAAATAACAACAAGGAATTTTGCCCACAAAGTATTGCTAAAATCCCATTATTTAAACTATGCTAATGATATATAGTACTAGGAGGTGGGACCCCCTTGTAGACTGGAGGATCAGAGATAGTCTTATCATACATTTTATGTTGTTGTTTTGATGTTTCTTATAGGGTTCTACATGATTGATGATGAAATATTGGTTTTGTTTGTGACATAATGATAGATGGACAGTGCATTTGATGCGTTGATTTCATTATTCTAAGCTTTGAAATTCCATGTATGAGTGGAATACATTTACTATTGTTACTTTTTCTATTATCGCCATGATTCATTACCTATCAACACCTGCACAAGACACATGCTAGTAACAACAAGAAACAAGGGCAATGGAAAGAGACTTGTGAAAAAAATCCAAGAAGAGAGAACTATACTATACAATGTTATGATATACTATGTGCAAATAAAATAAAAGGAATTAGTGTTAGTCCTAACTAGAAATGTTAGTGGATATACTATTATATTGATTTATATGGGGTGCATTTGATATATGTTATAGTTTTAGATTTGGAAATGGATAATATGGATTGGGGTGGTGCAATGGGAAAGCAATGTGTGCAAGTTTCGATGCATGGAAATAATGTCATGGATTAATGGTATGGTTTGGTTGGTTGTCTTGTGCTACAAAATTGAATGAAATGGAGGATGGAAGTGATGTGCAGTAAATTCACGTCACTCCATACCTATCCCACTAATCTGTCACCCTAGCGTGGTTATTTTTCATTTTGTTTTTGTTGTGCTTAAACCTCAAGATTCAGGTGTGGAAGGAACTGCTAGACCAACTCACATTTTTGAATCCATTGGTTACAGGTATGGTTCGTTTTGCCCATCCATGAGTTCACTCTGTTTATTAGATGAACATTGGCTTGGTAATGTGTTGGTTTGTGTTTTCTTGAGATCGACAACTGTGTAAATGCGTGGAGTTTTCTCTGGAATGACTGTGTGTTATTCATTGCAAATGAAAAAATCGACGGTTGAAGTTATGATTTCATTGGTTGTTCTGTGTGGTGGAAACTGTGACAGCTCTCTATTGTATTTATGGGTATTTTGTTGGAGGGTTTCACTATGTTTAGCCCTATTTTCCTCTTACTCCCTAGTAATTGTAACCACACCTAGTTGTATTTGGTGCTATGGGGTTGATGTGTATGTTTCAAACCACCTTTTGGTCATTATATATCGTTTTCACTTAGTCATGGGATTATTTTTTGGTATTGGCATCAACACAGTTGGTTATGGGGTGGCCATTATGCCAAGAAGTATGATTTAGGATTGTTGTTAGTACCCAGGGTTTTCATTTCCATCATCATTTTAATAGGTGGTTCGGATCTTGAGAAGAGTGAAAGGGTTATGACTCTGTGTGTTCTTGTTATTGGTTACTCTCCAGTGATAAATATCTAATCCTTTGCATCATAGCCTACCCTACCTGGTGTTGAAATGTCATCCTATTTTACAAAGTTAAGGGCTATAAGGCTTTTGCTTCCACCTTGCTTGTCACGAAGGTTCTCACCTAATTTTGATATGGTCGACCTCTAGTCTCCCTGTGTTGGTAACCAAGCGAACCCTTGATTATTGTTACAAGAGAAAAACTCTCTATGGCCAAGGGTAAACCACAACAGACAGGTATGACTGCAGAAATCAACTCAATTCCAACATATGCTATATAAACTAATGTGCAATATAAGAAAGAGACCTACCTCGATCCAATGTTTGATGATGTTATATTGTTGATCACTTTGACCCAAAGCTTTATACCTACGAGAGGTTCTCAACAAACAAGAAAATAAAGTATATAGTGATGATACAAAAGGGGTTAGCACATCAGATAGCATAATCCATTAATAAAAATTACAAACACACCCATGGATAATAATCATATATTTACAAGATACCAATAGGATGGGAAAGGAGTATTTTTATTAGTAATTGATCAGCAGAAGTGTCAACATTATAGAATTCCATGTCAGCATGGTTTGAAACCAAGAAACCAAGTTCCTTCCAATTGGGTCCCCACCACTTCAATCCTCCACTAAAGGAAATCTCATGAGAAAGAGGAAAAGAGGTCCTCTCAATAATAAGGGAAGAGCTTGGGGGCTAAACACTATGTTCAGACTTGAGGGACAAAGATATGCAAACTCAATATGAAGTAATTTCTCCAGATTGACTTTGCTCTCAAAGTTGAATTCTTTCTCCTTCTTTTCCATAGTTCGAAATTGTTCTCTTATAGCCTCTAGAATGTAACTGAAGGGCCGAGTCGGAACGTTTTCAGTATATGGAAGGCCAAGGATCATAAATATTTTGTCGTGACATGGAAACACAACCTCATTTTATATTTTTTTGCACATATCCCGATATACGCAAGCTTTAATGGAGCAGAAAGCGTATACGCATCTTGCATAGAAGTTAGGGAGTGTATATGTGGAAAAATGTACATTTTTAGCTCTAGATTCATCAAAAAAGGGATGAAAAGTCTGCATAGGGAAATGGAAAAAGGCCCTCTATGCAATATAAGAATGGTGAGGCAAATCTTTCTATAACAAATTCCCCCTAATGTGTAAGATCAGAGGAGTATCTGCGATGACCGAAATACATTATAAATGACCTAGAAGTGGAGTGGTAGAGAACCAGCTAGACGAACTCAATTGGTCATTACATTATGTACTGACTTTGCATACATGGCTGCCAAGAATAAAATGCAGATCCATGTGAAAAATATACCAAACAAGTGTTCATGGCCATGAATAGGAAAATACAAATGTGGTTATATGCTAAAAGTTGTCATAGTCATGAATAAGGCCCAGTGAAACCAGTCTCAAAAATCAATCTGAAGATATCTATATACCATGTAGTACAATCTGATCTCCCATGATCACTAAAGTCAAAAAGGTATTGGTCCAATGAAATGGAAGCAATAGCTCGGGAAAGCTGCAACCACATAGTGATGTCTTCAAGTCTTCTACACTATCCGCCAATGGTGAAAGTCTATATCATGTGAATAAATGAGTTGAGGTCGAACATGATGAGACGTCATTTGATTACCGGTCATTGAAGTATACTGTTAACAAATGTGAGACAACCTATCGATAATGAAAGTAGGTATCAAGGCACCGAGTACATCCCTACAAATGTGAATAAAGGAGTTGGTGTCGAACACTTGAGAGATCCATTGATCAAGAGACATTGATGTATTCCCATCTGTCAATGGTGAGAGAGCTTGCCACTAATGAATGCAAACCTCAAGTTACTCATAAAACTCTAGGTCTCATATCTAGAATAAATGATTTGAATTCGATGGAAAGAGACCCACTAAAAGGAGAGCATTGAGGCATATCTCATCAATCAACACGAGGAACAAAGAAGGAACTTCATGATTTGGTGGAGATCGGACGAAGAACATGTTCACAAACCAATGACCCTGTGTGTCTTTCATGTGTGCCAAATGCAAGGGGTACATGAAAAGGACCCTCTAAATAGTAGCCAATGATGAAAATTTGTTGACAAAGGCAAGGAAACCACCAATAAGGCTAATGGCATCCAAGACACTGCATGAATCCCAAAGTGTGAATAGATGTCTTGTCATTGAACACAAGGGAAACCACCTAGTCAATGACCAATGATGAAATGTCGATTGTTGGGTTCAAGGTGACCTACCAATGATGAAAGTAGGGCCAGGGTGCATGATAAGACCAAAGTATCATGCGATTCTGAGACAAACTAAGGGTATGGCCAACATGCAAAGTCAAGATTTTTTAGGAGTGGCCAACACAGGTTGATAGACATCCTTTGAATAAGAGCATGAGACATATGGTGAACTCCAACATCATGGACTTAATGATGTGACAATTGGATGTAGGAGGCATCAATAACGTTCTCTATAGGGACTGGAAGAGTAACCAGTCAGTAGAGAGAACTCTGTAGCGAGATCAGCTTCCTAAGGCCATGCTAAACCAAAAATTATGATGACACATAGACTCAATAACTTTGTTCCCTGCTCAAAGGTGACATGACTGTTGCCAATTACAATATAGTATTCCCTTCCCACCTGTCTTATTTTTTTTTTTTAATAACAAATGAATGCTATGATACAGAGGAGGGAACGAGAGTCGCAAGTAAGCAAAACTAGTTCCAGCAGTGGAATGTACCTATGCTCAATGCAAGGAAATGCATGTGGGAGATGGAAACTCGGGGTGATGTTTCCTCAAGGGTATAGGGTGTCAAATTGTGAAGGATAAAAACAAGGCTCTACTTGGTTGAGGATGAAAACTTCTTAGGCAACGGTTTATAATGCAAAGCGAGAACTGGCTAAAGGCTCAATACTACAAGTGAGGCCATGAGATGCAATCACAACTTAACACCAAAAAATGTCCTTTTTTATATATTTTAGTCTATTTGGTGTGAAAAAGGGGTAAACTTGTGCCAAATAGATGTGTTTTCAAATCCAATTTACGAGTGTGAAAAAGACAAGTTCACTTGGAAATCTTTTCTACTTTTGATAGCGAGTCAGAAAAGATCTTAAATAGGAATCGTGATATTTCAAATCCAATTTTAATGAGTGTGAAAGGGACAAATCACTCGACGATATTTTCAGTTTTTGGACGAGTCAGAAAAGATCTTAACTGAGACTCGTTTGGAAGATTCTAGGAAAAAATCCATGGGGGAGGCCAAGGCTCTCATACCGACCTTCTATGGAATGTCAGTATCTTACGAAGAACTGACACAAGATTGGGAAGACCCAAATCTCCTCAAGTCGGGAGTACAAAGTGCTAATAGAGGTTATCGTCTCCGTGTTATGTTGAATAATGTCTCTTCCTAGAAAATACATAGGAAAAGGCATTGGATACCCCACAAGACCATCCCAATCAAAGGGAACCTCATCAAGACTTGGAGGGAGAGAACTCAAGAAGAGTAAAACTCTCTCTTGTTTAGAAGGTGAAGTAATAGAAATGCTAAGGACATGGCATAGAAGGTGTAGAATCAGAACCACAAGATTGGGATCGACCAAAAATTGCATTGGCGCGACCGCTTCCTTAGACATGTCACTCTCCAAGAAAAGAGTAGGGTCAATCAAATATTGCATCGATACAACCACTTCCTCAACCATTGGTTGAATAGGATGCGAGACAACAAGGTCAAGAGGTGCATCATCCCAAAAACAGGAGTGTTTTCGGTCAAAGATTGCATCGACATGACCGTTAGTTGAACAAGATGTGAGACAACAAGGTAAAGAGATGCATCACCCCCAAACATAGAAGAGTTGTTGGTCGAAGATTGCATTGACACGACCACATGTTTAACAGGATGTGAGAAAATAAGGTCAAAGGACGCATCAACCCCTAAAGGAAAAGAGGTGTCATCCGAAGATTGCATCGACATGATTGTTGTATCAACCAAAGAAGGAATAGAGTGTTGTGAAACCATAGATGCCTCAGAACCCGAAGGGCCCTTAAGTGAGCCCCTCACTTCTAGTATCCTAGAAGTAGCTTGACACAAACGAGTAAGGTGACTTCCTTCGCAAGTCCTCCAAATGAATATAGGCTTACATATGAGAAATCTAGGCTTCTCAATTATATGAATTCCCCCAACATAACTTGCAATGGCTGGTGACATGCTCCTGTCATGACTTGCAGAGGCTAGTAGAAAATATTCAACATGACTAGCAAAGGTTGGTGATGGATGTGCAATGTGACTAGCCATGACCAGACATGTGCCCCTAGCATGACTTGCAGCGGTTGGTTGCAGGTCTTCAACATGACTCGTAGAGGTTTTCGACCAATCTCCAACATGACTAGTAGAGGTTGGTGATATAATTCCAGTATGACACACAGTGACTGGACTTGTGCCCCCAGCATGACTTGCAGTGGCTAGTTCCAGGTCTTCAACATGACTTGCAGAGGTTGCCGACCAATCTCCAACATGACTAGTAGAGGTTGTTGATGTAACACAAGTATGACACACAGTGACTGGACTTGTGGTAGTGGTGAATTGCAGCATTTGAGACCAAGGCCCGAGGAAATATTGGTTCTGAGAAATTGCAGGCCAGGAAGGATCCTTGTTTACATCATGTCCCAGTCCAATAGGATAGTATCCTCCTCCATATTGATTCATAAAGGGTTGTAAGGGCATTGAAGCCACTTTCGAAGAGAAAGTGACATGGCATGGGTTACTTATGTGAGGATATATGTTTCCCCCAGATGAAGGAACTTCGTGAAGGGGGTTTCCCATACTACAAAAATAACTCCCTCTGAATGAAAAACCAAAGGGAAGATGGAGGTCCACCATGGGAAAAGTGTTCGTAGGAACTGACATAGCCGAAGAAGGATAAGTGGACAGAGTGTAACAAGTAGAATGATTTCTTAATTGGGTACTTACTTCTCGCATAGTGGATTTGTAAGAAGGAATATTCCAACCTCCTATGGTAAGAGGTGTTTGAAGGATATGACTCCCACCAAATGGAAAGGGATAAGAAGGATGCATCATGCCCCTAGACCCAAAAATTGTATTCACATAAGGAGGCGACATAGAGGATGGAAAGTGTGAAGACATATCAGACATACCATGAGAAAAATTATTAGAGACCCAAGGCATTGACTGAGTACCATAATTCTGCATACCATTATAAAAAGAGGATGGATTTTCCCCCATGAATGTCATGGGGGGTGGGGTAGCATTGAATGAGGGAGAAAAAGAAAATCCATTGTCCATAATGATGAAACCCAAAATAGATGCCTAAGGTTGACCAGTAGTCAAAGAGAATACCAAAAAGTCAAACGACCAATATGCATGGAAACAAGATAAAGTGGTTGAGTGGCCTCCCTCGCTAAAGAAGGTATGTCTCGTCTAAGAGGGACCTAAGACTCCCCGCTAAAGTTTGTAGCAGAATCAGTTATAAGGGCCCTCGTGGGCTTAACAACCAATCAGTCAGATCCCCCCAGAGAGGTAATCCTCCATACAGGTTTTGTGTTGTCTGACCCCTATCTGACTCAGGGTACAAGTAGAATAACCCCTACAAGTAACCTATGAGATACCTAAGTCAAGCAACTAATAAACCACTGTATAATTGATGCACAAGAAAGCAGTTGTAAGTCCAGATCACCGTATGGGTAGGGTAGAAAAGCCTGAAACCTTGAAAGCATCGCCTCTCACAGAAGTATGGGCACTAGCAAGATCCCCAAATACAAATAAATCCACAGAAATATCTTTGACGCTAGTTGATTATATAGGGGTTATCCCTTCAACTAACTTCATGTGACCTCTTGATTAACTCCGGTGTGAGCGGAGCCTCCTAATCTTACTAATTATACAATGGACTTCTCAACTCCCTTTCTCATGCACATATGTTGATTTAATTGCCTTGGAGAAGTTTACTCACAAAATCCTATTCCAAGGCACTAAATCCTAAGCTAGTTTGTGCACCCTAAAAATAAAATCGTGACTAATCAATTTTAGTTTAAAGCGTAAATTTTATTGGTCATGGTTACTCAAAAAGTTATGGAGGTGCAACTTATGGTGTTATGACTCTGCCAGAAAATAAATATGGATATAATGCAAAGTCTATCTTTAAGTTTTCAATGAATGATATACTAATAAAAATAGTGCAATCTTCAATTTCAAATCTACAATCTAGAAGTAAAATACAATATTTCTCTATATGTGCTAATCTAATGAAAAAAATTCAAAGACAAAAATGCCAACCAATGCAAAATGCCTATTTTTTTGTATTTTCAATATTCAAAAAATAAAATGCATGGACTAATAAGAAACTTGATAGATGAATTCTACAGTGTATAAAAGCAGTAACTCAAGCAGAATACCAGGTAGGCAAGCAAACAACCCAGAAACCAAGGACGAATTAAAAATAGAAAACAAAGAGAAAGACTACGCCTGAAAATTCAACTCCAAACAAGCTTCATGTCATCCCAAATAATCTCAACAAGGACTACAGAGACCTAAGAAGGCTCGGGAATCTTTAAATCCTACCCAACAATCACTCAACCAAGCAAACAAGCAAGGGGAAGTGGTATACGAGACTGTTCAAGAGAACAAAGCATATATACGCCTCTTGCAGTGACACAACAAGCGTGTATACGCGACTGTCAGGGAAAAAGGGGCATATATGATTTAAAACAAGGCCAGGCAAGGGTAAAAAGATGAAAACTCAGACTCAGAGTGAACAGAATCTGTCAAGCAGTGATACGACAAGAAACACAAAGGAAAAAGATCAATGTAAGAAGAAAAATTACTTCAACCCTTAGAAGGAATATCTCTCCCCAGTGGAGTCGCCATTTCTGTTAGAAGATAAAAAATCTCTATGGCCAAGGGTAAACCACAAAAGACAGGTATGACTGCAGAAATCAACTCAATTCCAACATATGCTATATAAACTAATGTGTAATATAAGAAAGAGACCTACCTCAATCCAACGTTTGATGATGTTCTACCGTTGAGCACTTTGACCCAAAGTTTTGTACCTGCGAGAAGTTCTCAACAAACAAGAAAAGCAAGTATATAGTGATGATACAAAAGAGGTTAGAAAACCAGATAGCATAATCCATTAATAAGCATTACAAACACGCCCATGGATAATAATCATATATTTGCAAGATACCAATAGGATGGGAAAGGAGTATTTCTATTAATAATTGATCAGCAGAAGTGTCAACATTACAGACTTGCGTGTCAGCATGGTTCGAAACCAAGAAACCAAGTTCCTTCCAACTGGGTCCCCATGACTTCAATCCTCCACCAAAGGCAAGCTCATGAGAAAGAGGCAAGGAGGTCCTCTCAATAATAAGGGAATAGCTTGGGGGATGAACACTGTGTTAAAACTTAAGGGACAAAGGGATGTAGACTCAATATGAAGTAATTTCTCCAGAGTGACTTTTCTCTCAAATTTGAATGCTTTCTCCTTCTTTTCCATAGTTCGAAATTGTGCTCTTATAGCCTCTAGAATTCAACCGAAGGGCCGAGTCGAAACGTTTCCAGTATATGGAAGGCCAAGGATCATAAATCTTTTGTCGTGACATGGAAACTTGGCCTCATTTTATATTTTCTGGCACAAATCCTAATATATGTGAGATGTAATGGAGCAGCAAGCATATACACATCTTGCATAGTCGTTAGGGAGAGTATATGTGGAAAAATGTAAATTTTTAGCTCTGGATTCATAAAAAAAAGGGATGAAAAGTCTGCATAGGGAAATGGAAAAAGGCCCTCTATGCAAGATAGCAATGGTGAGGCAAATATTTCTATAACAATTATTTCTTATGTGCATTAGTTACAAAGCCCGATTTTGATAAAATCAACCAGTCGCACTCTATCAGGTATCTTGTTGACTTTCATAATTTGGTTTAGTAGTATTGACAGTAGCCTTGATTATTGGCTCATCTCTATTTGATCAGGTTGATTAGAGAGTTGTAATTGGAAATGATAATGGGTATATAGTAATTATTTTAACAAGATGGATGAAGGTCATGTTAATTGAAATTCTTTAAATAAATTGGATGTGGGACAATGAACAAGTTTTAATACATAGTAATTGTTAAATTGGTCACAATAATTGTTTAATTGGTATTGGAATAGTTGTATTGAATACATAATTGTTTTTATGGATTACTTACTGTATTTTACGAAAAATATTCATTTTTCCCCCTACCGTTATTTCACTTTTTCGGACATTACAATTCCCTTCGCCTTCCCATATTCAATGTCCACTCCATGTTCCTAAAATTTAATTATACTTAAAATAAATTATGTATTATGATAGTTAAAGGATCGCAGGGATGAATTAGAGTGATATATTCTTTTGGTTTACTTTACAGTTGATTGTTTGATGTATGTAAGAAGTAATCATGATCTTTTACCACTCATTTTAAACATTTTTCACTCAATACATTCCCTCACATATCCTAGAACCCTTGTTCACCCCTTGTTCATTGACAACTATTAAATGATTTGTATGGATTGGATTGGATGAGTCTGATATTGATGTAGGAGCATCGCGACTATCAAAGCAAGCATGGAGCCAGCACAAGTGTTTTTAAACACATGACATATAAGCTTGATAACTTTTTGAATTTTCATTAAATATGAAGTGCCATATCCTTCAATGAAATATTTATAAAGGAGCGCCTGTCGTATTATATCGGACCTCGAGCCTTACGCTCTTGTTTGAAGTAAATAGGAGGCATTTACTTTAGTTAATGTAGGAAGATATGATTTTAATTCCAAAATAGACAGTTTAGATATTCAAGAGGGAAAACGGATATAGACACCCTCCTTTGTATCATTGTAGGATCATTATTCATTATCAAGCACTCTTGTGAGAGCACAGCAGAGGATTGTATGAAGAACACCCATGTACAGATATTGAGTTAATAGAAAGGAGTTTTGATTCAAATCACATGGTTTGCATTGTTTCTTCTGTATATTATTGATGTGCTCATGAATGTTTGTCTTCTGGTTATGCATTTTCTTTGTATATGCTATGCATGCGATCTCTTGTTTTAATTGAAGTCTAAAAAAGAGATAGAATGAGTTTCAATTGTTTCTCTATCTGAGCCAGGAGATTCCTGCAAAGAGTCAGTCGAATTCATCCACATAGAGTGCGTTGATGAAGGCTCAGTGGTTTAACCCTTGTTCTCATTCGCACTGAAATTGGTTTGGGTCATTGAATCCATGCAAGGTGTGTGTAGGCTGAAACAGAAGTCTCATTTGTTAATCTAAGCAGAGGAGATAGGAGGCTGCTGCTGCAGAAAGTGCGCAGAGTCATAAAGATTCAACACCGGAGAAGTGGTTGAACGTCGAGTGCGAGGAGTGTGAACAAATCCATCTGAAGTAGTCAGAGTGGAAAAGTTCAGGAGAGTTGCGCAGGGTTTAATCCCCAGTGAATAGAGGAGGAACCCAGAGCCATCGGGACTCAGATCATCGTAGGATCGGGATTCCAGAGACGGGGGTCTTGTGTGTTAAAATCGCGATTAGTGATTTCTCGACGCGATCAGGGCAGTTGATCTGTGGGACACGTGTCCAGGGATATGGAGGAGTCGGGGTTCGACGTTTCGGGGGTTTCGCATGCAACGGAATCGCGACAGGAGAAACCACGATTTCGCAAAACACGACGGCTCCCACAGCTACACCACTTCGGTGGAGGACAAGTGTCAGCAGGTAAAATCTCGTAGGGAGTAGGTGCCAAGTGGCATTGGCATATCGTGAACTCGAGGTTTCATGAGATAGAGCCGTGAAAATTGGTGTCAATGGTTGTGAGGTCGTGAGGGGACAAATCTTGGCAACCACCGGATAGTGTGGTGACCATGGAGAAAGCGAAAGACAGGTGGCATCGTGGATTGGGAATTGAGGAATTGCGAGGCGAGTGATTTGGGACCTCGTGAGTACGGATTTCCCGATGGGAAAATTCCCGATAAGGAGCAAGGGCCACCAAGAGAAAATAATCATCGAGGTTTAGGGATTTGTAAGACCTGACCTCTTGAGTGTCGAACTCGCGATCTTGCGAGTTCTGATTTCCCAATAGAGGAAGGGGAGATCAACACGAGGATCTTATGGGTGCATAAACGTCTTGATACGGGATTTGAAGATTGATACAACTCTTCATCCGAGGAAAGAGAAGGTCCTGGTGGGAGTGGGGCGCGCGGGTGGCATGATCTGCATCAAGTGGTATCAGAGCTCGAAATTTCTTTGCTTTCTATAGCAGAGAAGAGAAGACATCATGCCTCTAAGGAGAGAAAGACAATCACTAGATCCCGAAGACAAGGAGGTGAGAAGAAGAGGTAAGCCGACAGGAAATCCAGAAATGGAGCAACAGATGAGAGATCTCCGAGCAAGGCTTGAGGAGATGGAGACAATGCAGAGACGCAGAGTTGGTGAAGGGGATCTTAGTGATATTGAAGTTGAAGAGGAAGCTAGACGTGAAGAAGAGGTCACAACAGAGGATGCATCAACTGAGCGATTGATAAAATCTATTGCTAGGATGAGTTCGAAGACAAAAATGGACATTCCATCTTATGAAGGAAGCTTAGATGTAGAAGAGTTGATGGACTGGATCAGAGCTCTTGACACCTACTTCGATTATGAGGATATCGAAGAAGATAAAAAGGTAAGGCATGCTTTCATGAAGTTGAAGGGACATGTGGCATTGTGGTGGGACAAGCTACAGGCAGATAGACGTTCCAAAGGAAAACAGAAGATTAAAAGCTGGGATAGAATGATTGTTAAGATGAAGGTAAAATTCATCCCCAGGGATTACTAGATCACACTATTCAGGCGAATGCAGAACCTGAGGCAGAAGTTGATGACGGTGAAAGAGTATACCGAAGAATTTTACAAGCTCAATATCCGAGCAGGTCATCGGGAGAGCGATGATGAGAAGGTTGCTAGATACCTGAATGGTCTGAGATACGACATTCAGGATGAATTAAGCATGAAAACCATTAGGACGATTGAGGATGCTTACCAGATGGCTCTGAAAGCTGAGGAGAAGTTGAGCCATAAGCAAGGTCAGCGAGGGCGAGGCAGAAGTCAGCCCAGAGGCAAGGCAGTTGCCCAAGAGAAATATCAGAAGCCCAAGGAGGAATGGAAGAAACCTCAGGGTAAGATTGAGAGAGGGGGAACCTCACAGCAAAGACAGCAATATGCTGAGCCGAGGAGACAACATACAGAGCAGGGTGGCGAATATGCTGATGTGAATACTTTTCCTTGTACTAGAGGAAGAGGAAGAGGTCGAGGTGGATTCATCACATGTTTTACGTGTGGGAAGGATGGAAACAAGGCAGTTGATTGTATAGACAAGAAAATGGACAGAGGAGAAGCTCACATCGCTGAGGCGCAGAGGCATGATGTTGATCATGAGGACACTGAAAGTGGGAGGTCACTGACGGTTCACAAAGTTCTCTTAACACCCGAGAAAGAGGTGGAGGACACAACTCAGAGGACTAGATTGTTCAGGACCACATCCAAGACCAAGGGCTAGAAGTGCAAGGTCATTGTGGACAGTGAAAGCACCGACAATCTCGTTTCGACCGAGATGGTGGAGAAATTAGAGCTGGAGATGACTGATCACCCGAGTCCATGCAAAGTATCCTGGCTACAGAAGGGACATCAGGTGAGTGTCACTAAACAATGTTTAGTTGCTTTCAAGATGGGTGAATATAAGGATAAGGTCCTATGTGATGTCATTCCCATGGATGTCTGTCATGTATTGCTGGGGAGACCATGGCAATATGACCGAAATGTGGTTCATGACGGGAGAATGAACACGTACACTTTGGAGAAGGATGGGAGGACACACAGATTGCTTCCGATAAAGGATGAGGAGGTGAAGCCGGAAGTAAGAAACACCATACTTCTCATGAGTGGGAAGGAGCTTCTCACAGAGATGGAGAAGAAGGAAGATCCACAGTTCTTTGTGGTCAGGAAGCCGAGAATTGTCCTTACTAACACAAGAGTGGACGACTTGCTAGAAGAGATTCAAGAACTGCTGGGAGAGTTCACTGACATCATCATGGATAAATTGCCTCATTCGTTTCCATCGATGAGGAGTGTGAGTCGCCACATTGATCTCATACCAGGAGCCAGTTTCCTAAATAAAGCTACATACAGGTTGATGCCACAAGAGAATGAAGAGGTCAAGAGGCAGGTGCAGGACTTGCTGGACAAAGGATTGGTCAGAGAGATATTGAGTCCGTGTGTTGTTCCAACAATGCTCAGTCCAAAGAAAGACGGAGGCTGGAGGATGTGTACTGACTCAAGAGCGATAAATAAAATTACCATCAGGTACAGATTTCCACTGCCTAGAATGGATGATCTGATGGATTGCCTGAGTGGGGAAAATTATTTTTCAAAGATTGATCTGAAGAGAGGATATCATCAAATTCGTATGAGAGAAGGCGATGAGTGGAAGACAACATTCAAGACAAACGAAGGTTTGTACGAATGGCTGGTCATGCTGTTTGGCTTGAAAAATGCGCTGAGTACATTTATGAGGCTGATGAATGAAGTCCTGAGGGATTTCATCGAGAAGTTTATCATCATATATCTGGATGATATATTGATCTTCAGTAAGATGAAGGCTGAACATTTGAAGCATTTGGCCATTGTGATGAGAAATCTACAGCAGGAGAGGCTATTGGTCAACATGAAGAAGTGCTCATTTATGAAGACATAGCTCATTTATTTGGGTTTTGTTATTTCAGAAAATGAGTTGAAAATGGATCCGAGTAAAGTGGAAGTAATCAAGAATTGGCCATCATCGAGAAATGTTTTCGAGGTAAGAATTTTTCATGGATTGGCTAGTTTCTACAGAAAGTTCATCAGGAATTTCAGTGGGAAAGGCGCAGCAATGATGGACACGGTGAAGAAGCGGCACAAGTATTTTCATTGGACAGCAGAGGCTGAGAAGAGCTTCAATCTGTTGAAGTGAAAGATCACAGAGCAACCAATATTGGTGTTGCCAGATTTCCAGAAAACATTTCAGGTGAAATGTGATGCCAGTGGATATGCCATAGGAGCGGTCTTGAGTCAGGAGGACAGGCCAGTTGCATGTTTCAGTGAGAAGCTAGATGAAGCAAAGATGAAATACTCCACATATGATAAAGAGTTTTACGCCATCATACAGGCATTGAAGAAGTGGAGGAATTACTTGATTCTGAAAGAATTTGTACTATACAGCGATAATCATGCATTACAGTTTGTGAGTCAACAAGAGAAGTTGAATCAGAAGCATGCAAAATGGATAGAATACATGCAGAATTTGACGTTTGTGATTAAACACATTTTAGGAACTGCTAACAAAGTGGCTGATTCTTTGAGTAGGAAATGTTTGGTGCTACGGGAGTTCCAAGTCAAAACCTTAGGTTTTGAAAATTTGAAAGATATGTACGTAGGAGATGTAGATTTTGGAGAGGCGTATGAAGGGGCTGAGAATCCAGTTCTCAGAGATCAGAGCCCATGGATAGATTACATGATCCAGGAAGGATTGTTGTTCAGAGGCAATCAGCTGTGTATTCCAAATTTCTCCATGAGAGAGAACCTGCTAAAGGAGAAGCACAGCGGAGGCTTGGCAGGGCACTTTGGTCACGACAAAACATTAGCGAAGTTGAGCGAATCATATTTTTGGCCAGGGCTATGCACAGATGTCAAGGAGTTTGTTGACAGGTGTCGAATTTGTCAGCATTGGAAGGGCCGAAAGAAGAACGTAGGTTTTTATCAGCCATTTCCCATACCAGAAAGGCCATGGGAGGCGATCAACATGGATTTTGTATTGGGTTTTCCAAGGACACAGAGAGGGGTTGATTCCATCTTTGTGGTGGTGGACAAGTTTTCTAAGATGGCACATTTTATTCCGTGTCAAAAGACCAGTGATGCGACCCACATCGCAAACTTGTTTTTCAAAGAGGTTGTTAGACTTCATGGATTGTCGAGAAGCATAGTCTCGGACAGGGATACCAAATTCATAGGTCATTTTTGGAGGACGCTATGGAAGAAGCTGGGAACTAACTTGGCATTTAGTTCAGCCTACCATCCACAGACAGATGGGCAGACAAAGGTGGTTAATAGGATCTTGGGAGATTTGTTGAGGAGCATGGTGACAGAGCACCATGGTAGCTGGGACAACATATTGCCACAGGCATAGTTTGCTTACAACGATTCTGTGAATTGGAGTACAGGCAAAAGCCCATTCCAGATTGTGTATGGAACACAACCAAGGGGAGTTTCTAAAATCAGGGAGTCAGAATAGACTATGATTAGCAGTGCAAAAGTAAAGGAATTCATCAAAGCGATGAAGGAACTTCACGATGAGGTGAAGCAACGACTGCAAAATTCAAACCAAGAATACAAGCGCAGAGCAGATCAACATCGGAGACAACTTCAGTTTGAAGTTGGAGATCTTGTTCTGGCACATCTGAGGAAGGAAAGGTTTCCAAGGGGAACATATAATAAACTGAAGATGAAAAAGATTGGGCCATGAAGAGTCCTGAAGATATTTGGAGAAAATGCATATGAGATTGAGTTGCCGGATGGCATCAGGATATCTCCAATATTTAATGTTTCGGATTTATACCCATACAGGGTTGGAGAAGCAGAAACTAGAACTGATGAACCAATGATCCAGTGGCAGAAGTAGATGCCGATAGCAGAGAAACCACAAATGGAGTGCATCATAGACAAGCGAGTGGGAAAGAAGACCACGTGAAAGCAGTACTTCGAGTACCTGGTCAAATGGAAGAATCACCCAGTCGAAGATGCTAGATGGGAGACAGAAGCAGTGATTCAGAAGCATGGACAGACCATGCATGAGCTCATGGACAGGAGCCCATGAAAGTTTTCAAGCCAAGGAGTATGATGCAGGATCATTGCGACTATCAAAGAAAGCATGGAGCCAGTGCATGTGTTTTTAAACACATGACATATAAGCTTGATAACTTTTTGAATTTTCATTAAAGATGAAGCACCATATCCTTCAATGAAACATTTATGAAGGAGCGTCTGTTGTATTATATCGGACCTCGAGCCTTACGCTCTTGTCTGAAGTAGATAGGAGGCATTTACTTTAGTTAATGTAGGAAGATAGGATTTTAATTCTAGAATAGACAGTTTAGATATTCGAGAGGGAAAACGGATATAGACACCCTCCTTTGTATCATTGTAGGATCATTATTCATTATCAAGCACTCTTGTGATATCACAACAGAGGATTGTACGAAGAACACACATGTACAGATATTGAGTTAATATAAAGGAGTTTTGATTCAAATCACATGGTTTGCATTGTTTCTTCTGTATATTATTGATGTGCTCATGAATGTTTGTCTTCTGGTTATGCATTTTCTTTGTATATGCTATGCATCCAATCTCTTGTTTTAATTGAAGTCTGAAGAAGAGATAGAATGAGTTTCAATTGTTTCTCTATCTGAGCCAGGAGATTCCTGCAAAGAGTGCAGTCGAATTCATCCGCATAGAGTTCATTCATGAAGGCTCAGTGGTTTAACCCTTGTTCTCATTCACATTGAAATTGGTTTGGGTCGTTGAAGTCATGCAAGGTGGGTGCATGCTGAAACAGAAGTCTCAGTTGTTAATATGAGCAGAGGAGATAGGAGGCTGTTGCTGCAGAAAGTGCGCAGAGTCGTAAAGATTCAACACCGGAGAAGTGGTTGAACGTCGAGCACGAGGAGTGTGCACAAACCCATCTGAAGGAGTCAGAGTGGAAAAGTTTAGGAGATTTGCACAGGGTTTAATCCCCAGTGAACAGAGGAGGAGCCCGGAGCCATCGGGACTCAACTCATCAGAGGATCAGGATTCCAGAGGCGGGAGTCTTGTGTGTTAAAATCGCGATTAGCAATTTCCCGACGCAATCAGGGTCGTTGATCTGCGGGACACGTGTCCAGGGATATGGAGGAGTCAGGGTTCGACATTTTGGGGGTTTCGCATGCAACGAAATCGCGACAGGAGAAACTGTGATTTCACAAAATGCGACAGGTCCCACAGCTACACCACTTCGGTGGAGGACAAGTGTCAGCAGGTAAACTCTCGTAGGGAGTAGGTGCCAAGTGGAATTGGCATATCGTGAACTCGGGGTTTTGCGAGATAGAGCCGTGAAAATTGGCGTCAAAGGTTGCGAGGTCGTAAGGGGTGAAATCTTAGCAACCACTGGATATCGTGGTGACCATGGAGCAAGCGAAAGACAGGTGGCATTGCGGATCAGGAATCGGTGAATTGTGAGGCAAGTGATTTGGGACCTCGTGAGTACCGATTTCCCGATGGGAAAATTCCTGATAAGGAGCAAGGGCCGCCAAGAGAAAATAGTCATCGGGGTTCGGGGATTTGTAAGACCCGACCTCTTGAGTGTCGGACTCGTGATCTTGCGAGTTTTGATTTCCCGATAGAGGAAGGGGAGATCAACAGGAGGATCCTGTGGATGCAGAAACGTCCTGATACAACATTTGAAGAGTGATACAACTCTTCGGATGAAGAAAGAGAAGGTCCTGGTGGTATCGGGGCACACGAGTGGCGTGATCTGCATCAGATATGTTGTTGAGACAAATTGTATTTCATATTTAAAATTGTTGGCATGTATGGTTGTTAAAGAAACTATCTTCTAATCAATAATGCATACAGGAATGAGATTTTTCAACATAGGTAGCCATGGTTGGGGTAACCGAGGAAGAGGAAATTGGAACAGGGGCCCTAGAAATCCAAGATTCTCTATACACTTTGATCCATACTTGCAAGAGTTAGGAAAACTATTTTAAGCAAGATTTTTTAATTGGATTGGGCAAGGAGTAGTCCAACCTAGGCCTGAAAGGCCCCCCTTCCAAGTCCCATGGGTCCTTAGTATCCCAGTGCCTCCTCATGTCTCACTACAACCGGAAGTCCCTAAAAATGACATATGGAAGGAGATTTTCCACCCGACAGTCTCTCAACATCATGGTTGGCCTAACTTATCTCTACCTGCTCCTCCACCTATTAATCAAATTGTCCAAGCTGCCCCTGTCCACTAACCAATATAATCTTCTCATGTAAGAAAAAGGTTGAAAACTAAGGCCCACCATGCTCTTGACAAAGGAAAATCCATTGGTTCCCCCTCCTCACCCTCAAATGACTCTGCCAAATCCATGTCACCGCGCATGCATTTGAGAGATGATTGCTCTCATGTGTTCAGTGAGATTAGGCCTAAAGGATCCACACATCCTAAGGAAAATTCAAAGAGATCAAAAGGCGACAAGAAAAAAAAGAGAAATATTGCCTCCAAGAGTGGAAAATATGGATTTTAAGTGTTTTTATTTATGGATTGTTGAGAACAAATGATTTCTGAAATTTTGGACAACACACTATTTTTTGGATATATGGGTAATATACTTTTGGAAATAATTTCAATTATCATTGATATAAAATGTCAAAATATGAAGGTGATGATGGGAGTCACAAGGAGGGATTTTTTTCTTGATTAACTAGTTATGTTGTGATTGTTAAAGAACTAAAACGAGTCACAAGGGGTCCCACCTACTAGTTATTATTTATTAAGAACCCTTATTATGATTTTATTACTTTTCCCCCTTAACTGAAAAGTTGTTTGAGTTTTAGTTAACTTAACTAAAGAAGTATTTCAACTACTTCAACCAGTTCTAATTTTCTTAAAGGGAAAAGGAAAAGGAGGAACAAGGGAAGAATAGAAAGAGAAGGATACTAAGGTATGCTCTTTGAGTTTTGTTGAGATAATTCAGTTTTCATTCATTCTTCAATTCATTGGAAGCCTAATTCTCTTTTATGATAGCAGGGTCCTATTGTAGACTGCAAGATTTAGGGCTTAATAACATCATTTAGACACTTGTTTTTCAGAGGTGTTGATCTGTCTTTGATAGTCTGTGTAGAGTTGTTTGTTTGTGAATTAAATTTCATGACTAAGAAAGGCTATTGTGCAAAGTCAAGTGGGAAAAAATATGTGGCAAGTTGATCCAGCTTTTAAAGTTCAGTTTTTTACTTTCTGTCAAAATCCCTTTTGTATGTTTCATTGGGGACATCTAAGTTTGAATTAGGTCCAAAAATTGCTCAGGAAAATTTGTAAAGAGAACGATTCTTTTGATGATTGAAATGAAATAAACGATTTCTTTATGTATCATCTATTTTGATTATTGACTTGGTGTATTTAATTATGTCTCTATATTTATTTCAGCATCTGTTATGTTCAGAAAATTAGATAAATAATGATTTTTTAGCGAGCATTTATTTATAAAAGAAAAACTAGCCTAAGCACTTGTAATCAATACTTGTAAATTAGGATACCATTTTGATGTCTATAAACATAGGGTGCTATTCTCGTCTATATTTCTTTAGCCAAGAAAGATCTGAAAATGTTTTAGTAAGATCATTTCATATCTTTTCCTCAAAATGCATCTCCTGCATTCACTCAATGCACACTTCCAAATCTCTCCTACAAAGTGTTCAACAACTCTATTTTCTTCAACTTATCCAATACTTCATAAGGTGTTGGATATGTGCACTCTTTGCACTTTCTCAAAGAACTCCTTGTTAAGCCTACAGAGTGTTCAACAACTCTTTAGTGTCTTCTTCTTACAACTATTCTCTCTTTAAACTCAAAGAAGAGTTTTCATGTGCACTCATTGCACCTTCTCAATGCCCACCTGACATAGCTCTACAGAGTATTCAACAACTTTGTCTTCTATGCCTTCTCTACACAGTTTCTCTTCCAAGGCGTTTAGTAACCTTGGGGCTCCTCCTGAGTTTGAGACTATCCTAGTGTGTCCACCCGACACATTCTCCCCTGAAATCGATTTCGTATTTAGATGTGCACTCCTTGCGTTGGCTCATAGATTTCTCAGTATTCTATCATGGACTCTGTGCACTTAGCCTAAAGAACCCAGAAAAATTCAACAAAATCACAAATATAAATAAGTCTATCTTCCCGCTGCATATGAAACCTATCACAAGCATCTATAGTATACATAAAACACAACAATCATTCATAACACACATAAACACACAGAAAACACATATGCAGGAAAAAATGCTCTTTTCATTAATCTGTATGCTTGATTACAATATGTGCAAGATGGGCTGCAAAAGAGTCTCACATATTCTCTCCTTCACTTACAATGATTTTCTATCAACTTTCATATGCTATAATACTTTATACAAGAGGGGATCATAGATCTTTCCCTCCAACTAGACTAGTGGTGTCCAATCACCATCAAAGCGCCTATCTACTAAGGCTTATTACAATAAATGGAAATATAGTCTAAATCAGATCTAGATCAACCTACAGTCAACCATTAAAGGATACCTTAACTACAACTTGTACAAATGCATCAAATTGGCTTTGCTTAGCCTTACAAAATTTAATTTCCATTAATATACATTTAAAATTTAAATTCAAGGAAAAAATGAGAGGGTGATCACCCCTCCCCTTTCTTGAATGTGCCTTGATGTATTGAATAGTTGGCACTTGCTGAAGTGGAAATGATGTTCATGCATCATATGTTCTTTTGCAGTTGTGTTTCTCTTTCTTATATTAGATGTCCTGAGCGAATGAGTTGTGAATGTATGTTGAAACATGACCTAGAATATTCTGGTTATATACTTGTATGCATGTGTTTCTAACCATGCACCTTTATGATAACTATATGATTGGGGTTTATATGTAGTTTAGTTATATTACAAGTCATTCTTTTACTATATTTTTCTCCTAGCTAGGATAGGTTAGATTAAAATTATATTAGTCCTGCATATAGATATTTTTCATCTACATCTTCTATTTTCACAAACACCCATCACTCACCCTCATCGGGGGACCAGGTCACAACTGGTAGAACTAAACGAGAAATGGTTTTTGGGCCAGAATCTGAATGGGTTCCATATTCCAAACAATGAAATTTATAATTGGGACTTCTTACCAGGGGTAACCCCTTACTGTTGTCAAGATCATTTAGAATCGTCAACACAACTACATATAAAATTGTCCCTAGTGGAAAAACTTCATGAGATTATTTGAATTGCAGATCTTTCCATCGAGCTCTATGTGAATGCTCTGTGTGTTTATAAATTTCTTTCTCAAACATGAAAAAATCTATGACATAGATTTTATACACTTTCAAATCAATCTTTTTGGAAACAACATTTGAAGAACTTGTAGTAGTGTTATTGATATATTCATATATCTTCTAATTGATTGTTATATTAGAAAAACATTGATCATTCATATCAATAGGATACGTGGAGTGAAATAAAATTAGATTTCCACGATGATCACATTTTTTTCTTTAAAACAATTCATCACCAACATAAAATAGAGTCTTTGTAGTTTTTTGCAGCATATTTTGTTTGTCAAAAAAAAAAAAAAGTTTAATAATGGATACATTGTTGGGGAAAGACATAACTTATTATCATTCAATTCATTTTTATGGAACATACTATCAAACAATTGGTAAGTTGACATATGAGATCTCAATAACAAAATTTACTAAAATAGCCAATAGAAAGCTAACAAAATTCTTGACAATTTTGTTTTTAATCTAAAGTGAAATTCTAATTAAAAAAAATACTTTTCTTTATCGGAAGTTGAAGAATTTGTGAAAATATAATTATTTTTCTCAAAAAAAAAGAAAAATAGCAACCAAATTCATGATTCTACCATTATGTGTGTTATCACGCAATTTGTACTTGCCCAGAGCCAAAGGTAAGTGGATATCGAATTGGTGTAACAAGTAGGATGACCTATCACTATCACCTTAATAGGAAACCTCTTTCTATTTAAGAGTATATCACAATACCCGAGAGGAGACATCCCCGGTGACCTGGGGGTTTGAGAAGTCTAAGGTAAAATCTATAAGAAAGTCCCACCCCTCTCATAGGTCACTCTAATCAAAAGTTCCAAAGTTTAGTAAGATGAATCAAAAGATAAATTAAGTGTACCTTCCGAGAACAAAAAAACAAGTAGAAAATAAGTGCAATTTGCAAGTACCATATGATGTCAATGCTTCATAAAACCATAAACTTATGAAAGATAAACAAGCATATATAGAACTAAATAAATATAAATATTTATAACAACAATGAATATTTAGCAATAACTACAACAATTATGACTCAATAATGCTTTAAGAATGACAAGAAATAATAGTCTTAAGTTGATAGAATGATAATGGTTGTCAAAAGAAACTATGGCAATGTATAATCATCTTTTAATCTTGATTTTAGGATGAATTTGTTGTTGTTATAGATGGTTGTAGCAATCTTTTTCAACAGCAACAAATTAGTTAGTGAGCTAATCTAGCTTACATTTAGCAGAAATTAGTAGAAGTCTTAGGGAAGGTAGTTTAAGAGTTCTTTGGTCAATCAATCACTTGTGAGGAGTGGGATAGTGCCTTTTTAGGGTAATGGAGTCAAGGTTAGCAACGAAAACTCTTAGAGGAACAACAACAATGATAATAGATAACCTATAGGGAGGGATGAGATGATTGAGGTGTTAGTAACCTAAGGCCTCAATGTCTAAACCCTATAAGGAAATATTGCTATAAAGTAATTAACCTTAGGCCCTAGCGATTTCCTTCTTCCTTAGATTAAATTTGAAGTAAAATGTATGAAGAAAATGAAGTGATGCTACTAGAGTGATACAAAGTTAGGTATCTAGTGTATACTTCAAAATAAGTCCTTTTTAGAAATTTCAAGTAGGTGGAAAATTATAAGGAAAAGGATAGTAACATATGCTTCTCCCCTAGGGTTTCAAACTAGAAATTTCATAATCTTTGATATGAAAAAGAGAATTTACCATCACCATTCAAAAATAAATCAAGAACCACAGATTTACTTACTTCATCAAGAATAATCTAGCAACCAACCCTAGTTGAATACTTTCCACCATGAAAAAATGTCGAAATACACCAAGATTAGCCTCTCCAAGAAGTTGTGCACCATTTTATTTCATCCAAAAAACCCTAAATAGGGCTGAATTTCAGACCTCACACTTGTGTGAGTGAAAGATGATGAAAAAATGAGATTTTTACCTCTATATTTATACAATACTAATGACCTTTAATTAAAATTTAGGTCAAAAAAAGGATAACATGGCCAAATTACATCAAAGATCCAGTTTTTACATAAATTCGAATAATTAAACCCTAATATGTGCAATAGAGGTGATGCCATGCCCTCCTAGGGTGACGTTGGGCCTCATAAGTGGGACGTCAGGCTCTATGAGAAAAAGATTATTCCTTCCAAGGCCTTTGGATGATGCCACACATGCCACCTGTTGGCATGTTTTCAGGCAGGTGTGCTTGTCATTGATGGGAAGTTCAGAGTATGCAGTGATGACAAAAGAGGGACAACATAAGCTCAGAAGGATACATGCAGAGGTGCATGTAGAGTGTAAGAGTGTGCTCAATCATTTGATGGCTTACAGGTAGGCAAGGAAGATCAACGATAAATTGATTTGACTCCATTTCAGAGTTTCAGATATCGGGAGGTGGAGGTGTCAAGGACACTCATGAAAAGTCTCGGAATTGTGAAATGAAAAATGCCGAAACCCCAAAATTAGGAGACAATTTCTGATACCGGGAGTTGGGGATGTCAAGAACTCTTACTATAGGAGTCCCGGAATCGTGAAATGTGAAATGACAAAATCCTGAAAGAAGGAGGACCATCCATCTTCGGGCAGGACACGTGGTCATAGATCAGCATTTCACTGACCAAGAAATCAAAGGAAGGAAGTGCTATATCCTTCCAAATCATGAAATGCGAAATGGAGAAATGATCTGAGCCATTGGATTGAGAATTGATCAGGGATGCATGCATGGCAAAAGATCATAGCACCACCAAGACTCCATTTCAGAGTTTTGCAGACCGGTAAATCAAAGATCAAAGGAACATTAACCTTTGAAGTAGCGAACCCTAGAATCCCGAAAGGAGAAATATTAGAGCATGTCAAAGACTCCATTTCGGAGTTTCAGATACCGGGAGTTGGAAGAGTCAAGAGTCAAGATTCTTCATCAAAGGAGTCTCGAAGTTGTGAAAAGTGAAATGCCAAAATCCTGAAATAGGCACACCAACAAAGAGCTTCACAGACCGGGAAATAACTCCATTTCAGAATCCCGGATACCGAGAATTTAAGTGTCGAAACACTTCACCATAGAAGTGCCAAAATGCCGAATCACTGAAATGCGAAAAAACGAAATACCGGATTTTTGATCCGACTCCATTTCAGAACTTTAGATACCGGGAGTTGGAGGAGTTAAGCGCCGAGACTCTTCACCACAGGAGTCTCAAAATGGTGAAACGCAAAAGGCCGTTGATTCGACTCCATTTCATAGTTTCGGATACCGGGACTTGGAGTTGTCAATAAATCTTCGAATCAAGGATGTCAAAATATCGAATTGTGAAATTGCGAAAGTGCTCGGTCACTAATGGTGGTCACATCGTTGAAGAGCTGTAGAGAAAATCTTGAAGCGGAAAGATTCATTTCAGAGTTTCAAGGACTAAGACTTGGAGAGTCGAGATGCCTCGCAACAAGAATCGTCGAAATGTGGAAACACCTTTTGGTGTAGGCTATGGTCATAGCCATTGGTCACATCAGCAGAAGATGGAGAAAGGATTTAGTTCAACCAAACTCCATTTTGGGGATCGCGACTTGAAGTGTCGAGACACTTGATCACACGAATGTCAAATTACCGAATGCCGAAATGATGAAATGGTGAAATATCTATGTAGCCGGTGGTCACGAAAGTGGAAGGAGCTAGCATAGCTAGGCTCCATTTCATGGTTCGCTCTATAACTGCTAGAAACCATTGATGGTTTCTGCCAGAGGACTCGAAGAGACTTGAGTGTGATTTCCAGAGGAGCTGAAGAGTTTCAAGGAATATGCCAGTGGGATGAAGACTGGTCATAGAGGCGATTGACATATGGAAGAGAGTTGAAGCCTGTAATTGCAACAGAGAGGTTGAGCTCATCTGTAATAGAGAAGATGAAGAGTCTCGAATGCTGGAGAGGTGAAGGAATCTCGAAATAACACCCAGTGATGATGGACACATGTTTTTAACTACCAGAGAAGTTGAATAGTTGGCATGATGATAAGGCAAAGCACTCGATATGGAGAGAGGATGCAGAATCATGGTGAGATAGCATGCACAAGGGGCATAGAGACTATATGTATGTAGAACAAAGAAGAGATGGGTGTTGTTGAACATTTTTGAGGTGTGTAGAATGAGGCAGAGTGTAGTAGTTGAAATGCACAGAAGAGGAATGGTGCATTGAAGGGACATGGAACATAGAGCATAAAAGGCAGAAGAATAGAAAGTGCAAGGAGGTGTGCATAAAGACAGTGAGGCAGACAGAAAATGGCAATGTAGTATAACAATGATGAGATTGGTAAGCCATTGATGACCATTATATCATTGTAATAAGTTTCAGTAGCAAAGATTTATATTTCAGGGCGATAGGGAGGTGCTAGGGAGGACTATTGTCCTCAGAGGTTCAAGTGGGTGCTTGAACACAGGGAGTTGTAGCTCCCATCTTGTTGCATCCAGAGAAACCAAGGTGGCAGGGTGGTGCAAGGGAGAATTGTTGTTCTCTATTATACAGGTTGGTGCATGTGTGACTGGAATTTGGTGCTTCCATCCAGTTGGTGCTGGAACACTTAGGGAGTTGTTGCTTCCTTCTAGTGGGTTCTAGAGAAACTAGGGAGTTGGTGCTTCCTTCTAGTGGGTTCTAGAGAAACCAGGGAGTCGATGCTTCCTTCTAGTGGGTGCTAGAGAAAACAGAGAGTTGGTGCTCTCAGCAAGTTGCAGATTACAAAACAGAGGTTGTATCCTCACAATGAGTTGGAGATCATATGTATGATAATGTAAAGAATGTAAAGAGTTTAAAGAGGTTACAATTGATTTACCCTTCCCCCCCCCCCTCTCAGTTGCTCAACACCACCTAGCACACAACTACCTCTATCATGTCCATCTAACAATGGGTGACATCTAGGGTCACAAGGGTGACATCATGGGCCTCCCAAGGAAAAATTTCAAGGGGGAGAGAAACATCCCCTTAGGTCTAGGCCTGCCAAAGTGTCTTGGTGGAATGTCCTTATTTTTCTTTGGTGTAAGCCCCTGGTGTCTCTTTGACCCTTGATGGGGTCATAACATCCATCTAGTGGGATTTTTTGCCCCATGAAGGTTTGAGCTAATCATATCCCCATATGTACCTTTGCATTGGGAATAGTCCTGTATCAACAACAAGTATGCCCTCCATGGGATCATAAGTCATAGAGATCATAACAATGTCAATCATGTCTAATAATCAAATTACCCAAACATGTGCATCAAACCCCCCTTATCCCATAAAAATGATCAAAGAAATTATGCAGTTTAACAAGCCATGTTTGGAGAGGGTATCAGGATGTCCTATTGGGATAATCCTCCTCAAATTTGGGGTTCTTCCTATGTGAATACTAATCTAGGTCATGTAGGTATATGAAATGGTGTAGGGAATGTTTGAGAAAGGGGTACAGTGATAACAGGTAAATGTAGTTCTTACCTATGGGTGCCTCTATAGAGGGTGAGTTGTACCTTGTCATGGATGTCATTGTTTCCTATCCCATTTAATTCCTTTTATTATTTGTCTTATTTCTTTTTCTTTTCAAGATAATATCTCGATGACACTGTCCTAGCATGGTGACCAGTGGTGACAGTGCTACCCATAAGAACTTTACGGAAATGAGAAGGTTGGCTCGTGATGAGAACCCCTTTCTCTTGGCTATGCCACCAAGATCCACTACCCTATATTGGTGACTAGATGGATGGTAGTGTCATACCACTACATGCCCATGGACCTAAAAGGCTGGCTCATGATGAGACCACCTATCCACCAACTAGATGTTGATTTTTTTATTTTATTTTATGGGTCCTCTTTTCTTTCTAAGAAGCCATTTATTTCTTTCTTGGGAATCCCTGGGCAAATCATATCAAGGTGTCATTTGGATTTAACTTTTTCCAACTACTTTTAACCTTTGGGCCTTTAGCCCCTTTTTCCCACAAGGCAAGGTACAACCCTTACTAGCTTGGAAAACCCAATGCTCGAACCAAGGTAGAGGAATATGAGAGGGGAAATGATGAAAAGTGGTAAGTATGAAAGGAATGGATGATGATATTTCATAGACCCACCTAGTGGCAACTCATCCCTAAGGGAACTAGATTAATAGGGCATGTTTTCACCCACTCCATGTATGAACAAGTCAAAGAGAATAATTTCCAAGAAAACTTCATGAAACAAAAGAGATTTTAGTGCACATATTCAAATGCTTTGAAAATCAGAGTGACACATACCATGATACCCAAACTCATTACCTCATGGAGCAAGACCCACTACTACTTTAGAATTAGCTTGATGGGATGGATGTTGTTGCTGATAGATAAGATGCACTGAAGAAAATATGGGCCCTCTAGGGCCAAATTCAATTCATATGGCTCTCGGTACTCCATGTCTAGGACCTGTGGGCCTCAAGACATAATATTATTAGTTATTGCTAGGATAGGGGATACCATCTGGCTCCAACTCAGGGACATGTGCTCATAGTAGAGTTCATGAGAACCTCAACATATCTGGCATGACTTGTAATATACTAGATCTCAAAAACAACAATTAGTAATCTTTTGGGGTGGTGATATCACCCCTGACTCATATATGATACAATTAAATAAAAGTAAGAAAACATATATACAAATGGAAATGAAACTACACTAGTCTAGCATGATATGCAGATGGTATATACAATGAATGCAAATGCCTACCTACCTCTACTTACCTATTGGTTGAATACTAGGTGTAATCTAATAACCAATGAAACCATCCTAGAAATATCTCATAATACCTACCTCTGTTCTTGATCATAAACCAAAATAATGATAAGTTAAGAATAAAAATAACATGAGTTATCAAATGTATTACATCATCGAAAATTGTAAAGTATAGCTCATGGAGGCAGGTGGGAGGGACAAAATGGTGTCCAGTCACACTCCTAGGAAAGCTCTCAATCCATCTCAGAAAGGGATCATGAAAAATAAAAGGTTCAATAGACTGATTCAATGGGTCTGAATTTTGGATACCTTGGACGTCTTCACCATCTGAGGTCTCGGAAGGGGCTAGAAAGAACCTAGAGGATGACTGACAATTTATTAGGGGAAGGATGAAATATTATTATAACAAAGTTCTTCTTGAGGTATTCAACCTACCCTTGAATTATAAAAGTAATATTTTCCTCAGAGAAAACTCAAGACAAGGGACATATTTCCCAACTACACCCTTAATTACATAGCTAGCTAAAGTAATCAAAGGGGGTTGGAGAACCTTGTCACAAGTACCCTTCTTTGGGCAAGAAATTTCCTTACCTATATCAAGAACTGAGCACAACGATGGTTGATAATATGCTTCATTAAATATATCCAAGTGCTCAGAGGATTAATCATCTAAATCTTCAAGGTATGACCGAAAATTATCAGAAGAAAATAGAACTAGGTAACCCTTGGATATGTATGTAACTATATCATTTCCTTGTTTCCATATGTCAGAATCATTAGTAACCTCATATGATAGTTGTAAAGGAAACATTTGGAAATGTCCTTCCATATCATAAATGGGATCCTCATTAGAACCAATCACATCCCAGTTACGTCTTCCAACATGTATGAATTCATCAATATTATCAATAATATAACTACCTTTATCATAACATCAAGGATTTAATGCATTCAAGGGCTCCTCTAGTACTTCTTCACTTTCCAAATCAAAGCATCATCAAATTCTTAGAAAGGGAAATAGCTTACCATGTTAACTTCTTGTTGTGCAAGAGCTTCAAGGACTTGGATAACTTCATCAAATGGAAGAGAAATCATCATTGTCTCGTCCTCGTGACTTGTCTCTTCAACTTCAGAATAAGGGGGATCTATTTTGTCCAAGGGTTCCTTTTATTATTCCCCTTCTGAAAAGAATAAGGTATCATCAAAAACTTGAAAAGTAAAGTGACTAACCTCATACTGTTATTCTTGTGTAGGATAAATAGGCTCTAGAATGGATTCATCAGAGGGAGGAGTGCACATCAATACTTCATCATCGTGTTTGATATTTCCAGTCTCTCACTCTTCAACCACGTCTTCATTATCCTTGGTAGAAGAATGAGTAATTTATTTCTCTTTCTCATGGGATTGGAAAACCTCATTAGGATTATTCTCCTCAACCTCCTTTCAGTTGATGACTTGTTCCCTTCTTTCTTGGAAACTACTAGAAAAGGACTCAATGGAAACTAATATCTCCAAACTAAGAGTATCTGGGGTAAAGAGGTGTCCTTCCTTGAAAAAGGAGATATTTTCCTCGATTTCTATGGCCATATTATAAGAATCATGGAGTTCTTGTGTTCCCCTTTTACTGAGGAGAAACTCCAAATGCACTAGGAGTGCATTGGTATAGAGGTAAGCAAGGTATTTATCTTCAGGATGATGACTTCTAGAAAATTTCCATAGAAAATTTTCAAAACTCTTATGGAATTCCTAGATACTCTCATTCTTAGTTTCTTTAATGTACTCGAGTATTTTTATTAGCATATGTATATCTCATAATTTAATACCCCATTTATTGAGAAAGGTTTCTTCTAATTGGTTCATATATCTGATGCTAGCATCAGGGAGATCGTCATACCATTTCCTAGAATTTCCATGTAGAGTGGAAGAGAAACGTTTCATTGCCAAATCCTCAGCATCATCATTGATAGGGTGGAGTTGAAATAAATCCAAAAAACCATCCATGTGATTGTCATATCTAACCCCATCACTACTAGTGAATCTAGGGAGCCCCTTTTCATACCTCTGGGGCATTTGTCGAGGGTATCCCATGATTTTACTCATGTCTAAGGGTTTGAAATTTCTTAGGTGTCATTGATAATCCATGGTTTTATTTGTCATTAGTGGAGCCGCCAGATAATCCTTCTAGGGGTCATCAAAGAGAATAGAGCGAATCACCCTCAGTGGAGTTGCCAGGAAAGATTTGTAAAGTAAAGACTTTGGATAAAAGATTACTGAAAAAATTGTCATTGAGGAATATTGATTTAGTGTTCCCCGACAACAGCACCAAAATGTTATCACATAATTTGTACTTTCCCAAATCCAAAGGCAAGTGGATATTGAATTGGCGTAAAAAGGAGGATGACATATCATTGTCACCTTAATAGGAAACCTCTTTCTATTTAGGAGTATATCACAGTAACCCAGGGGAGACATCCCCAGTGACCTGGGGGTTTGATAAGGCTAAGGTAAAATATATAAGAAAGTCCCACTGCTCTCACAAGTCACTCTGATCAAAAGTTCCAAACTTTTACTAAGATGAAGCAAAAGATAAATTAAGTGTACCTTCCCAGAACAAGACAAGAAGTAGAAAAGAAGTGCAATTTGAAAGTACCATATGTTCTCAATGCTTCATAAATCCATAAACTTATGAAATATAAACAAGATGATATAGAACTGAAGCAATATAAATATTTATAATAACAATGAATATTTAAAAAAAACTACAACAATTTTGCCTCAATAATGCTTTAGGAATGAAAAGAAATAATAGTCTTAAGTTGACGAAATGATAATGGTTGTCAGAAGCAATTATGTAAATGTATAATCAGATTTTAATATTTCTTTTAGGATCAGTTTGTTTCTGTTATAGATGATTGTAGAAATATTTTTCAACAACAACAAATTAGTTAGTGAGTTAGTGTTGATTAAGGTTGGTTGTCATTGATGTCAACCATTGAAGAAAGCCCAGTAGCACAAAGGTTTGGGTAATGGAACCAAGTTTGTTTGATGTAAAGATGAATCATTATTTTCTTGTCATGGTCGATACAAAGTACATATGGATGAACTCCAAATTGGTCCCCTTATGGTGAAAGCCCTCACAGGAAGATGTTTTGCGGATAGAGGTATCATAATAAGTATGGTTAGAGAACCCATGCTTAATTGTTGAATAATGACATGAAGTTCAATGAATTTTTCCATGAAACTATCCTATATGTATAGTGCATTCCATTCCATTTCTGGTGGTATGTGGAACATCACATAAATCCTCATGGTTAGAGAGTTATGGCCATGAGAAGCTGGAGACCCGAGATTTGGGTAATGGACCCAAGTTTGTTTGATGGATAATGGTATGAATTTTGGTATATTTTCAGGTAATACATTTATATATGGATAATACATTTCATTCCATTTCTGGTGGTATGTGGAACATCACATAACTCCTCACGGTTTGAGAGTTATGGTCCTACGAAGTTTGAGGACCCTCATATGTCATCTAGAAGCCCCAAAAGGTCAAAGTAGTCAAAGTGGTTTAAGATATTTTAGAAGGTAAATAATAAAATGAAGTGATGAGTGTACTATAATTCAAAGTTAATACAAAATAAATTATTTAAATAATAAATTTAATGGATAAATTAGAAGTGGGTTAACCCTAAAATAAGGAAAGTGGGTAAAGTGACCTAGAAGATGTTTTTAAGGAAGCTACTTGGAGAGTATAAATAAGAGGCAAGGCTCTCTCATTTTAAACACACTTGAGAATATTGAATACCTATAGATGTATGAGGTAACCAAAGGATATATAAGCCAAATTTCTGAGGAAAGTGAAGAAAAGAAGGCTGGAATTCAAGGAAGGATAAATTATTTTGATGATGCTTTCTAAGGTATGATTTTTTCAGGCCATCTCGCCATTTTCGCAATAAATTTGTTTCTAGAATGATTTAGACCATGAAATTTCTATGTCATTGAGGAAACATATTAAAGTATATTTGGTAAAACATTCATCTTGTGGGTCGTTGTAATTTTGGAGTTACACTCTATGGAAAATAGGGTTTGTGGTTAGTCCTAAAACTAGTCAAAAACAGGTGTTTCGGGTAAAAACGTCATAACTTCTTCATAAAAGATCCAAATTCAAGAAGATAAAATGTGTTGGTTAGAGTAAAATACTTAGTATTATGTGTAATCATTTCATATCAATTCAAAAAATATTCCATGCGGGGCACTCTCTACAAGTTTTCTCTCTAGAATAAGCCAAAATTCAGCAAGGTGTGCCATTTTTGCTATAACTCCTTTTCTTAGAGGTTCCAAGTAGTGACACCTGGAGGAATTGCATAAAACACACTGAAGAACATTTTGTATCAGTTTCATATATTTATTCATTACAAGTATGTGATCATATACACTAGGTCTATTACAGAGTTACAAATCATATTTGGATGATGAAATTGATGAGGGCTTTTGGTTGAGGTGCAAGTTGGGTACATGGTTGAGACTAGTAGTTGATGAGTTGGCACATACATGAGGTGCATAGTTGATGATGTTGGTACATATTTATGATTCATAGTTTATGAGTACTTGACACATGATTGGTACATACTTGGTACATGGTTGGTTGCACTTGTTTATGGTACAGGTTGATTACAGATTATTAAGTACAGGTTGGTACATGGTTGATGCACTTGTTTATGGTATAGGTTGATTACAGGTTGAGGTACAAATCGATGTATGGTTCAGTTTTATTGGTACATGTTTATGGTGGTATATTTCACAGTGATAGTGTGACAATGGTTCCATCATTCTACTTCTACTTCAGGGTGGTTGGATGGGGCAAGGACATGTGGTTGTAGCCACCTTCTGGTTGTAGTCAGAGAACATAGGGGGTTGTAGCCTCCTTCTAGTTGTAGCCAGAGAATTGGGGAGTTGGATCTTCCTGCAGGTTGTAGCTTGAGAAGCTAGGGGGTTGGAGCCTCCTTCTAGTTGCAGCTGGAAAACAAAGGAAGTTGGTGCTTCCAATGAATGTAATTCTTCAAAACATATAAGAAAAAGCATTCTGCAGTTTTCTCCCGATTTGGGTTTCCACGTAAAACACTGGTGTATTGTGTATGTGTGTGATTGTTCATTTCTTATTGCTCATTATTAGATAATAGTTCTACATTGATATAACACTTAGATTATTTGGAGAAAAAATATTATAATTACGCTATTACTTATTCACCCCCCCTGTCAGTAATGCAACAGTTAGTCTAGCTTAAAGTTAGTATAATTTAGTATAATTCTTAGGGAAGGTAGTTTAAGAGTTGTTTGGTCAATAAATCACTTGTGAGGAGTGGAATAGTACCTTTTTATGGTAATGGAGTTAAGTTTAGCAGTGGAAAATCTTAGAGGAAAAAATACAATGATAATAGATAACCTAAAGGGAGGGATGATATTATTGAGGTGTTAGTAACCTAAGGCCTCAATGTCTAAACCCTAGAAGGAAATATTTCTATAAATTAAGTAAACTTAGGGCCTAGCGATTTCCTTCTTCCTTAGATTAAATTTAAAGTAAAACATATGAAGCAAATGAACTGATGTTAATAGAGTGATACAAAGGTAGGGCTCTAGTGTATACTTCAAAAGAAGTTTTTTCTAGCAATTTCAAGTGGGTGGAAAATTATAAGGAAAATGATTGATCCAGAATCGGATCCAAGAGACTGATAGGGCTCAAAAAGGATCAAAATGAAAGTTCTCAGAATCAGACGAAACTAATTCCATTGCGACCGCCGCGTCGTGTCGATTGTGGCCATATATTTACTTTCTCAAATGGACATTGAATGTAAGAGTTATCGCACTCTGATCAGATTCTCAAAAAGCTAAAAAGTCAACAGGTCAACTGGCAAAAAGTCAATGCTAATGTCAGCATGACATCATCGTGCTGAAATTAGCATAGTGACATGTGGCAGCACGATAGCAGGGTGACTGGGCAGTGACGGGGATTAATGCATTGTGGACAAGTGGCACATTGTGGACCAGTCCAACATTGACATGTGGCACTTCATGGACCAATGAAAGGATGCCATGTGGCCCAGACATGGGCTGCCATGTGGCATCCCCTCATTGACTGACTGGATAAAATTTTTGGAGCTCATGGGGATCAACCTCATGACCTTTTGGTGGAGCCAAGATTTAGAAATGGACCAACCACCAATGCGGCAAAGTAATTCTTGTTATATGAAACCACATTTAATTTATTTAAAGTGTAACTGCTTGTATTGGAGAGAGAAAAGGGACTGGGGCTAAGTCCCAACCCATGATTTATGTTGTTTCATATAACCACAGGGGCACAGGCGCCATATACCTAACCACCATTGTGGGGCCATGGTTCAAGGGATAACCACCTCCACTTTTGGTGGACACAACCAGAGCTATAGCCAACAACTAGGGTGCATATTTAGGACACGGTCCTATGTTAAGTTAGCATGTGACCTATGATTACGGGAAAGGGGCAGGCGCTTGGCCACATGTCTATCCATATGACCAAGTTTAGGGGAACGTGACAAACAAAGGGGGATTATCCCCAAATATTTGCAAATGTGGGTTTTTATGCTTTTTTGGATTTTTTATGATTTTTAGGCCTGTTAATAAAAAATTTGGCCATTATTGGGAGATATTGGGCTTTTTTTGAGCTCATATTTTAGGAGGAAGTTGGGGAAGGATAACCAACTTTAGATCTATAAAAACTAGGCCTGTTTGAGGCCATGAAAGACAGTCAGATCAGAGTTATGCTGAAGCCAAGCCAAGCCAAAGCCATTTTTATGCAGGGAAGCTGTTGAGGAGCAGATGCTTGCAGGCTATTTCTGGGAGCTACACTTAGTCTTTTTCAATGCCATCAGTTGTGTTGGATTTATGAGGTTGAGCAGAACACAATGAGACTAGTATGAGATCCATTTGCTATACTTTTTCTATACTTTTCAAGCATTGAAGAATAAATAAAGAAGCCTCCCCCACTGAGACAAAGGCCCGGAGATGTAGGCAATTTTGTGCCGAACTCTGTTATCACTTCTCTTGTTATGGTTTGTTGTTCTTATTGCTTCATTTTAGATATGTAAATTGTCTTATGGCTACTATGTTCCTTCATTAAATTCATCCTCTTTCATTCAACTTATTAAATGGTTAATTAATGCATGCAATTAAAGACCCAACCACATTCATTGAAAGATCTTTCCGGATCAAGTGGTATCAGAGCTAGTTGACATTTGAAATTTGAGTTTTGCATGTTAGCCAGGGAAGATCTCATCTCAAGGGAGAAAATGGCATCTACAGGAGGACTTTCTCAATATGAGAAGGAGTTCAAAAGTTTGGTGTTTTCCATGGCCGAGATGGTGAAGGTGTTGTATGAAGACTACTTGGGATGAAAGAGCACAATTCAAGTAAAGGCTTCAAAGAAAAACCAAGTCAAAGAAGGATTGAAGGAAGTGCCTTCTACATCTATTTCAAAAAACACATCTGGGGTATGCAGTGAAGGTCAATTATCAAATTCTCCTCACTCTCATCAAGTTGGTTTTGGTGCATTTGAAAAACATACAAAAGGTGTAGGTTTGAGAATACTAACCAAGATGGATTATGAACAAGGAAAGGGCCTTGGATGTAAAGGTCAAGGCATTGTCAATCCTATTGAGGTTGAGGAAAGGCCTTGATACTTAGGATTGGGATATGGTGAAGGGGACCTTGGAGAGTCTTCCAAGATGGGTTCCAAAACTTCAGAAGCAAGTAATGCTTCAAATGGCCAACTTAAGATATTGCAGGAACACTTCACAAAAGGTAATGGCACATCACTTCAGGATTGTGGTAGTGAATGCAATTCGTCTCCAAAGCAAAGTGAAGATCAGCATGGAAGGTATAATGGTCATGTTTTTACCAATTCTCCTTTTTATTATAATCAACATAATCAAGTAATCCGAAACTTGTGGAATCTTTATCCATGTACTTATTGTCATTCACCCAAGCATTATGTTGCCAAGTGTTGGAAGAGACAAACTTTGTACATGAAACCTATGTCGACTAGGAAGGAAACATGACATAAAGACTCAACTCCACAATGGAAGAAAGAGAAGGGTAAACAGGTCTAGATGCCAAATACTCACTGCACTTTTTGCAACAAGAGTGGACATCAAAAGGCTAGTTGTTGGAAGCTTAATCCAGAGCTTCGTCCAAGGAAGGACAAAAGGATTACCCATGTACTCGCGAAGGAGGAAAGATTACCAATGAAGCAAGAGGAACACCATGAAGAAAAGAAACCAGCCACTTGGTTTTTCCAAAAGTGGATGTCTCAACTTCATTGTATTTTGCTTCCATTAATGTAATCACACATGTTGAAATGATGACCTATTATAACATCATTTTTGTACAACATTGTGTTTTGTTTTTTTCGTTATGAGTATGTAATCAGTAAAAGTCCATTTTTGTAACCTTTTGGGGACCAAAAGGTCCTTTAGTGGGGAGGTGTGATCTAGAATCGGATCCAGGAGACTAATAGGGCTCAAAAAGGCTAAAAAATGAAAGTTGTTGGAATCATACGAAACTAATTCCATTGTGATTGTCTCATCGCACCGATTTTGACCATATATTTACTTTCTCAAACAGACGTCGTATGTGAGAGTTATCACACTCTGATCAGATTCTCAAAAAGCTAAAAAGTCAATAGGTCAACTGGCAAAAAGTCAATGCTGATGTCAGCATGACATTATCATAGTGACATGTGGCAGCACAACAGTAGGGTGACTGGGCAGTGACATGGATAAATGCAGTGTGGACAAGTGGCATATTGTGGACCAGTCCAATGTTGACATGTGGCACTTCATGGACCAATGAAAGGGTGCCATGTGGCCCAGACATGGGCTACCACGTGGCATCCCCTCATTGACTGATTGGATAACATTTTTGGAGCTCATGGGGATCAACCTCATGACCTTTTGGTGGAGTCGAGCTTTAGAAATGGACCAAGAAACAATGCAGCAAAGCAATTCTTGTTATATGAAACCACATTTAATTTATTTAAAGTGTAAGTGTTTGCATTGGAGGGCGAAAAGGGGGTGGGGCTAAGCCCCAGCCCACGGTTTATGTTGTTGCATATAACCACAGGGGCATGGCTTCCATATACCTAACCACTAGTGTGGGGCCATGGTTCAAGGGCTAACCACCTCCACTTTTGGCAGACACGACTAGGGTTATAGCCAATAGCTGGGGCGCATATTTAGGACATTGTCCTATGTTAAGTTAGCATGTGACCTATGATTACGGGAAAGGGGCCAGCGCACAGCCCTTTGGGCTGGCACTTGGCCACATGTCTATCCATATCACCAAGTTTAGGGGCGCACACCGGAAAAAGGGGGATTATCCCCAAATATTTTCAAATGTGGGTTTTTATGCTATGTTTTTGGATTTTTTATGATTTTTAGGCCTGTTAATGGAGATTTTGGCCATTATTGGGAGATATTGGGCTTTTTTTGAGCCTAGATTTTGGGAGGAAGTTGGGGAAGGATAACAAACTTCAGATCTACAAAAAATAGGCCTATTTGAGGCCATGAAGGATAGTTATATTAGAGTTATGCTGAAGCAAATCCAAGCCAAAAACATTTTTATGCGGTGAAGCTGTTGAGGAGCAGATGCTTGCAGGCCATTTCTGGGAGCTACACTCAGTATTTTTCAGTGTCATCAGTTGTGTTGGATTTATGAGGTCGAGAAAAACATAGTGAGACCAGTATGAGATCCAATTGTTGTACTTTTTCTATTCTTTGAAAGAATTGAAGAATAAATAAAGAAGCCTCCCCACTAAGACAAAGGCCAGGAGACATAGGCAATTTTGTTTTGAACTCCATTATCACTTCTCTTGTTATGGTTTGCTATTCTTATTGCTTCATTTCAGATCTTTAAATTGTATTATGTTTGCTTTGTTCCTTCATTAAATTCATCCTCTTTCATTCATCTTCTTAAATGGTTAATTAACACATGCAATTAAAAACTCAACCACAGTCATTGAAAGATCTTTCTGGATCAATGATAGTAACATATGCTTCTTCCCTAGGGTTTCAAACTAGCAATTTCATAATCTTTTATATGAACAAGAAAATTTACCATAACCATTCAAAAATAAATGAAGAATTGCATATTTACTTACTTCAGGAAGAATAATCTAGCAACAAACCCTAGTTAAAGACTTTCCACCATGAAAAAATACCAAAATACACCAATATTAGCCTCTCCAAGAAGTTGTGCACCACTTAATTTCAACCAAAAACCCATAAAGAGGGTCTAATTTTAGACCTCACACTTGTGTGAGTGAAAGATGATGAAAAAACAAGATTTATATCTCTCTATTTATACAGTATCAATGACCTTTAATTAAAATTTAGGTCAGAAAAGGTCGACATGGTCAAATTACATCAAAAATCTAGTTTTTACATAAATTCAAAGAATTAAACCTTAAAATGTGCAATAAAGGTGGCCTCATGCCCTCATTAGGTGACATTGGGCTTCATAATTGGGATGTCAGGCTCCATGAGAAAAACGTTAAGCCTTCCAAGGCCTCCCAATGAAGCCACACATTCCACCTAGCAGATAATTGCCTCCATCATGTCCATATGACATTGGGTGATGTCTAGGGTCACAAGGGTGACATCATGGGCATCCCAAGGCCATCGTTTAGGGGGAAGAGAAAGATCCCCCTAGGTCTAGGACTACCAAAGTGTCTTTGTTGGAACATTATTATTTTTCTCTCGTGCAAGCCCCTATTATCTCTCTACCCCTGGTTGGAGTCACAACATCCATATGGTGGGATTTGTTTCCCCATGGAGGTCTTAGCTAATCATCTCCCCATATGTACATATCCATTGGGCATGGTCCTGTAGCAACAACAAGTATGCCCTCCATGGGCTCATAAGTCACAGGGATCATAACAATGTCAATCATGCATAATAATCAAATTACCAAAACATGTGCATCAAACCCCTGTTTACCCAGACAAATTCTCAAACGCGTTATGTAGTTTAACATAGGTTTGGAGAGGGTCTCAGGATGTCCTATTGGGATAATCATCCTTAAGTTTTAGGTGTTTCCTAGGTGAAGACCAATCTTGGTCGTGTAGGTGTATGAAATGGTGTAGGGAATGTTTGGGCAAGGGGTGTAGTGATAACAAGGAAATGTAGGTATTACCTATGGGTGCCTCTATAGAGGGTGATTTTCACCTTGACATGGATTCCATTGTTTCCTAGCCCATTCAATTCCTTTTATTCTCTATATTATTTCTTTTTCTTTTCAAGAGAATAGCTGGAGGGGACTGTCCTAGCGTGGTGACTAGTGGTGACAACATTACCCACACTCACTTTATGGAAATGAGAATCCTAGCCTCTGATGAGACCCCTTTTCTCTTGACTATTCCACAAAGAGCCACTACCTTGTCTTGGTGACCAAATAAATATTAGTTTCATATTGCTACATGCCCATGGACCTAATAGGTCAGCTCATGATGAGACCTCCTATCCACCGACTAGATCTTGAGTCTTTTATTTTATTTTATGGGTCCCCTTTTCTTATTGAGAAGCCATTTATTTCTTACTTGGGAATCCCTAGGTGAAGAATCTCAAGGTTTCATTTGGATTTAACTTTTTCCAGCTACTTTTACCCTCTGGGCCTTTAGCCCCTTCTTCCCACAAGGTAAGGTACAACCCTTACTAGCTTGGCAAACCCAATGCCCGAACCAAGGTAGGGGAAGATGAGAGGGGAAATGATGAAAAGTGGTAAGTATGAAAGGGATGGATGATGATATTTCATAGGCCCACCTAGTGGAAACTCATCCCTAAGGGAACCAACCTACTAGGGAACTTTGTCACCCACCCTAGGTTTGAACAAGTCAAAGAGCATAATTTCCAAGTAAACATCATGAAACAAAAGAGAGTTCATTGCACATATTCAAATGCTTTGAAAATCAGAGTGACACATACCATGATACTCAGACTCATTACCTCATGGACCAAGACCCACTGTTACTTCATAATCAAGATGATGGGATGGATATTGTTGCTGATAGATAAGACACATTGAAGAAAATATGGGCCCTCCAAGGCCAAACTCAAGTCATATGGCTCTTGGTACTCCATGTCTAGGACATGTTGTCCTTGAGACATAATTATCCCTAGGATAGGGGATAACACTATGACTAACACTATTGAAAGTAAAATATTTTTTAAAATACCATAATAATAATGTAACATTTTAATAACATACAAACATGACTTTCATTCTATCCAAATTCTAATATATTACATTATTAATTCATTGACAAAGTTGTATCACCATGAAGTACAAAACAATGCAACTTCTATGAGTTTTCTCAATGAGTAAATAGTTCAAGTAGTAAATAAATAAAATTTTAAAAGCAATAGTATGATTGGTCATTTCTCTTAAGATATATATGAACTATATATATATATATATATATATATATATATATATATATATTTNTATATATATATATATATATATATATATATATATATATATATATATATATATATATATATATATATATATTTCCATTAATTCTATATAATTATCAATTTCTTAAGGGAATTGTGGCCTTGAATAAGCAATCGCAATATTATTCTAGAATTGAAATCATGGTATATAAAAACAAGCATTGATTCTTACATAGATATGTGTGCATGAAAACTAGATTTTTGGTATATATATATATATATATATATATATATATATATATATATATATATATATATATATATATATATATATATATATATATATATATATATATATATATATATATATTGATTTTACAGTTGATATACTAGTACATAAAAGTTGTATTTATAACTCGACAACATTAAGTATTTTGGTTTTTAATCAGATAAATACATGGAGAATATTTATAATTTTTCCAAATATTTTTGTAATGTCCCCACTATAATCCCTAGTTTAATTAATGCTTATATGTATATATAATGTGTGTATAGAGCCAAAGCGATGTAATATGTGAAATGTATCTCTATTCTTTAATAATAAAAAGTGATTCCATATGCTAAGGGAACATGGAAAAGAGATGGGCATTGAATTAATACACAAGAGGGGGAAGTGTCTAGGATAATGGCCAAGATGGGTCAAAGGGGGAATTACCCATGTATATTAATTTAACCCATTTTCCTAAACTTCCTAATTGTATATGAACCTTCCAATTTTTTATTGAGTGTTCCCAAATCCAATAATTCAATACATGTAAGAGGGTCGTTGTGAGTGTTCACATCCCAGAGTTATTGGGAACATGGGGGTTGAGTACAATCAGCTTGGGGAAGAGTGTGAGAGAAGAAAGGAAATAAAAAGGGAGGAAAGTCACATGGGTGGGGACATTAGTTTGGGGAAAGAAAGTTTTGTATGCATGAAGGAAATGAGAGAGGAGCTTGGAGATGGTGCAACCATAGAGGATGAATTCTAGAGAAATAAGGAATGCATTTGGAGAATTTTGGAGATGAAGATTGAAGAGCTAGGTTGTCGGGCCTGAAGAGTGAACTATGGAGTGAGTTGCACTATAGCAATAAGTGTTTTTGTTGGTTTTCTAGTATGTTTCCTAGCAGCAAGTTCCCTTGAGTTCCTAGCTAATATATTTCTAGTTACCCGTGCAAAATAAACCTTGATAAATGAATGGAACATTCTTTGGGATAATACTGATAAAGGAATAGCACATCCCTTGGCTTATCCCTAATAAACAAATGGTGCATTCCTTGGGTTGGGCATGTGAGGAGGAAGAGAGATGGTAGAAAAATTGGGATAGTTGTAGGATAATATCAATTGGTTTATTATTTTATGAGTTGTGAGTGTATCGTGAGAGACCACCATTTTTGTGGATTACTAGCCTCAACTTAGGGGTGACTAGTTGTTGAGATTTGGAATATTCAGTCTATGGTTGTTAAGCCCTAAATAATGGCTCATTACCCCTTAATTGTTACATATTCTATTAGTAATTTTATTTTATTTATGTCAACTTTAGTCCATTAGTTGTAATTATACCTCTTAGTCTCCTATATATACCAAGGAGACATTTTCATTTGGAATCATCTTGTAATTGTACATTTATGTAGGCATAAGGAGGTTTCCCCCTCGAAGAGGCTTATTATCTGAATTTATCTCTTTTTCAAGGAGTTGAGTACTTATACAAGTCATTGATTACTTATTTGGTTCTCTTTTTCAAGGCGTTGAATTTATCTATTTTTCAAGGTGTTGAGTACTTATTTGGCTCTTAACATATGGTATCAGAACTCAATGTCTTGGGGTTTCACTGCTACATCTGAGACACCTTGGAATTTTTACTATAACTTTTTTTCTACAACGTTTCAGAAGGAATGACTTGGAGGATATTTATCATATGGATAAAGGTACGTTGGGTTAAAATTTAAGCTCATGAGGCCTTATACTTTCAGAGATACAACCTATGAAAGATAGGGTTTTGGAATCATCCTGAACTGAGTCATTGTGGAATTTTCACTATAAAATCGTTTCTGTAAAGTTTTAGACACTGAAAGCTAGAGGGGATTCATAGAAATTAGTAATATAGTTTTGGTAAAAATTTTAGCTTCTGGGTCATCTTACATTTGTAGATACACCATGTGGAAGAGAGGGTATTTGACTAGTCCTATTGACTAGTCTCAAGAAGGCATTCCAGGTAAAACAATTCCTAGAGTATCAAAATTGAGTGAGACCAATTGCATTGGATAGTGGAATGTTTTTAGTATTTCTGGTACAAGTTTCAGAATTTATATCAATTATTTTGTGCGGGGCACGCTATACAAGTGACATCTCCTAGAAAGGCCAAAAATCAACAAGTTGTGGGAAAGTTACCAGAAATTCCGCTTGGCACATTCAATTTTGATCAGACATGTGGCATTGTAGAGAAAAAATATCAGAGAACTACCAAAAAGAAAGTTTCATACCCAGAAGGGCCGAAACTTTAGAGATAAAGAAGAAGAAAGATTGTCTAGCAGAACCACCTCAAAATCAAGGTTCAAAAGTGATACTTGGCCAACATGCCACCCAAAAAGGGAACCTCTACACCAAATAAGCCTCCAGACAATACTACATGGACTCTTGATGAAGGTGAAAAAATGCGTAAGGACATAAATGATTAACAAAAGAAGATAGTAACAAAAGATGAATTACATGAGATGATGGATGGTTTAAAAAGGGAGATCATGGAAGGATTGAAAAATTTCCTAATAGAGAGGACACCTGAAACTGAAAATGTATCCTATGAAAGTCATGATGAGGAAAAGAGGAAGGTGAATCAAGAATGGAGAAACTTCAACTTTGGGTTGAAGACAAACCATGTTCCTAAGATCGATATGAGGAAGTTTGATGGCAAGGACCCAATCACATGGATATTTCAGATGGAGCAATTATTTGATCTACATAATCTGCCACATACACAAAAGGTACAAATTGCTTATTTATATTTAGAACCTAATCAATTTGTATGGTATCGATGTCTTTGTTCTCCCAAATCACTCGTCACTTGGACAATTTTCACGGAAGAAATGATAGCACACTATGAGGATACAAGGAGCAATACGTTCTTTAGCCGATTGATAAATATCAAGCAAAAGGGTTCAGTTACAGAGCACATTGAAAAATTCCAAAGATTGAATATAAAGGTAACAAATATTCCATACGAGCACTTGATTGATGTATTCATAGGAACTTTAAAGGATAACATTCAACATGAGGTTCGCCTTTGGGAACCCAGATCATTGGAGAATGCATTTAGGGTGGCAAGAAATATTGAAAGTAAAAATATGGCTATGGCTACTAGAAGGACCAATCCTAACAGCTATAGAGAGAATAATGCTCTTTCTTCTAAAACACCTCAACCTAGAAGGTTGACACCTCAACAATTGGAGGAAATAAAAGAAAAAGGTTTATGCTTTAATTGTGACAGCAAGTACAGTAAGGGACATAAGTGTGGTGAGAAGAAATTATTCTACATAGATTTTGAAGAGGAAGAAGAACAATAACAATAACAAGAACCATCTCAAGATGAAAACTTAGAAGCAATTTTGTCTGAAGATTTGACTCCCACGATATCATGTAATGCATTGGATGGAATTAGCACTCCTCAAACCCTCAAGATCGAAGGATATATATATATATATATATATATATATATAAGGTAATAGTCCTAATTTATTTTGGCAGTACTCATAATTTCATTCACTATAAATTAGCCAAAGCTCTTAATTGCTTTGTATATCTAGTGCCAGAGTTTCAAGTAATGATTGCAGATGGAGGAACTATAAATTGCTGAGGAAAATGAAATAAGATCAATATTACTATGAGGGAATATGTAATGAATATTCCAATGATTTATATACCCATGGGTGGTGCTGATGTTGTACTAGGAATCCAATGGTTGCAATCATTAGGAACAATGGCTTTTAATTTTCAAGAACTTTTCATGAAATTTTCATTGGAAGGAAAATAAATTGAGTTAAGAGGTATCACAAGGAAACCCGGTAGGGTGATAATCTCTAATGGTATGAAAACATTATTGAAAAAGGGGAATCAAGGTGTTATTGCACAACTATGCTCACTAAATGTTCAAACATCTAATCCATCTATTCATCTAGATCTCCAAGGGATCATTGATAAGCATTTCAAAGTATTTGAAGATATTCTCAAAGGTTTTCCACCCAATCGAAATCATGATCATGATATTCACCTAATTCCTAGGAGTGTTCCTCCTAACATCAAGCCATACAGATACCCTTATGCCCAGAAGAGTGAAATTGAGTGCATGGTTGAAGAAATGTTAGAGGATGGAATTATTATACCTAGCTAAAGTTCTTACTCTGCACTGGTGGTAATGGTATTCAAGAAAGATGTATCATGGTGTATGTGTCCAAATTATAGAGAGCTCAACAGTATCACTATTAAAGATAAGTTTCCAATTCCTGTCATTGATGAACTGTTAGATGAACTACATGGAGCAATCTATTTCACAAAGTTGGATCTCTATTCAGGATATCACCAGAATAGAATGAAGGAAGAAGATATCCCCAAAAAATCATTCCAAACTCATAAAGGCCATTATGAATTTTTGGTCATGCCTTTTGGCCTTAAAAATGCACCTTCTACATTCCAAGGGTTGATGAATTACATTTTCAAGCCCTTCCTTCAAAAATTTGTGTTAGTATTTTTTGATGATACACTAATCTATATAAAGTCTTGGGAGGATCATGTGTGACATGTTGACAAGGTGCTACAACTACTATTGGAGAAACAACTATATGCCAAACCATCCAAATGTTTCTTTGGAGTGAAGGAGGTAGAGTATTTGGGTCATATTGTATCTCATGAAGGTGTCAAGGT
>ML799090.1:496913-547827 GCA_009831015.1 Picea engelmannii | reverse complement strand
GAAGTAGGAGATTGGGTGTTTTTAAGACTACAACCATACAAACAGATGTCCCTCAAGCAAGCCAAGAAGGATAATAAATTATCACCAAAGTACTATGGCCCTTATAAGGTGTTGCAAAAGATTGGTACTATGGAATACAAATTTGAGTTACCTACATCTTCACGAGTACACCCAGTTTTCCATGTTTCATGATTAAAGAAGGTTATAGGTGACAAGATCCCAGTAAAAACTATATTTCTAGAAATTGATGAGGAAGGAAAAATCATATTGGAGCCTGAATCCATCACTGACACAAGAATTTGTCATCTAAGGAATAGATCCATTTCAGAGTATCTCATTAAATGGAGGAAAATACCGGCTAAAGATTCTACTTGGGAAGATGATTCTTTTATACAGAAGCATCTAGAGTTACGCAAGCATTGTGGGCAACACTTGTCTCAAAGGGAGGGGAATGTTAAGCCCTAAATAATGGATCATTACCCCTTAATTGGGGCATATTACATTAGTAATGTAATTTTATTTATGTCGGATTTAGTCTATTAGTTGTAATTATACCTCCTAGTATCTTATATATACCAAGGAGACATTTTCATTTGGAATCATCTTGTAATTGTACATTTATGTGGGCATAAAGAGGTTGCCACCTTGAAGAGGCTTATTATCTTAATTTCTCTCTTTTTCAAGGCGTTGAGTACTTATTCTGAGGTTTTTCTATGATATATTGATGTTTGGTTCTTAACAATGGTTGGGTAGAATGTCCATCCCAAGAAACTGGTTGCACATTTCTTGTTTAAAGATAAGTGTTTTATCTTGTTGCTGAGTTATTTATATGTGTTATTGTTGTGCATGAACTCTGCGTAAATGAGAATGAATTATATGTTGTTGTAATGAGAGTCTTAGTTGCATTTCATGTTGATTATTAGCATGCTTTATATGCATCTAATTTATGGTTATAGACATTAGTTAAATCTTTTTTAATTTTTTTAGTTGTAAGCTACATGAAAATTGGCTAATAGTAAACGAATTACTTTAGTTATCATAAATTTTGTTTTTATGTGTATTTTGTACTGTAATGTCCCTTGGTTGGGTTGGGGAACATTACATTAGGGTATCAGAGATGTAAAAAGGGAGAGTTTTTTGTGGCATATGCTAGCCTTGGTGGCTAGGAATGCTACAAAGTGGTATTAGATCCTAATTTCAACACTAAGCCTAGATGGGCCAAGTTAGCAGAATGTTGAAGCCAAAATTCATAGAGATTTAATTCTAGAGTATGTCTACAACTTGTTTCGTTAAATTACTACAGTAAAAATTTATATGAATTTAATGGGTAATGTGAGTCATGGATGATTTTAAGGATGGAAATTTATTTTAAAATGTAGAAACCTTGGCAAATATTACTAATCCTTCATATGCCAACTATAAATGTTTGGTGATATTTTTTCAAAAATATTCAAATTTATAAGGATTTTATATAGTTTTTATAAATTTTTGGCGATTTTTAAGGTAAATTTTTTTTATACTATAGAATTTGGGCAAATTATTTTTAAAATAGCGAATCTCGTTTTTGGAAAAACCATGGAAAATTAGCCCATGAGCGAAATTTAGCCCCTAAAATCATCCCTGATGTGAGTAATTGAGCCTCTTTGGAAATTTTGAACACAAGCAAAATCAAAACAATTTGGCTATTTTTTTGTACAATGACGTCGACATGACGTGGAGGCCAAGTGTCAGCTAACATGGTAGAAGAAATATATGTACTACCAAAATGGTGGGTACATGTTGGATGATATGACAGTTGGTAGGTGGTGTGGAGCCATGTGGCAGGCCAACTGTCCCACAAAACAATGGTAAGATATTGGAATTTGTCTAAGTGTTAAGCTATCACGAGTCCACGTAGATGGAAAAATGTTTAATTGTTGAGACTTATCGGACAAACTTATGAAAGGAAGGTTACATAATTATGAGTCCACGAGTCCACGTAGATGGAAAAATGGTTAAGAGTTGAGACTTCTCGGATGAACTTATGAAAGGAAGGTTGCAAGATTACGAGTCTATGAGTCCACGTAGATGGAAAAGTGGTTAAGTGTTTATACTTCTCGCACAAATTTCTGAAAGGAAGGTTACAAAATTATGAGTCCATGAGTCCTCAAGTCCATGTATATGTAAAAATGGTTAAGTGTTGAGACTTCTCATATGGACTTATGAAAGGAAGGATACAAGATTATGAGTTTGTGAGTCCATGAGTATGTGAAGGAAAAAAAAGGAAGCGAAGTGTTGGTGGTGGGTTCATTAAAGGTATGAATATAGGATATGATTCCATGAGTCCGCCACCTACAATCCCGTGAATACAATAAACTTTCTAATAATGGGATAAAGTTAAGTGTGGAAGAACTAGAGGTTGCAAATTGGAGAACATGAGCCTGAAATGAAGAAGAGATATGACTTAGATCTGCGATGAATCCATTAAGACAGATCAACAACAAATATCTAATAAAGAAATGATCAGACGGTTGTTGAGTATTGCTACTATGTTTGATGTTCTATTGAATATCCATTCACTATTTTTCCACCATAATTTTAAGCTCAGAGCTCAGATTGGAGCAAACGAACAGTCTTTGAAAATTTGTTTTGAAAATGAATGAATTTAAGGAATCCTACTTGGGAGTAGTGCATTAATATTATTCATAATTTGAAATAAAGAATGCATTGTAATCTAATTGATAATATTTTTCAATATACTTAATTATAACAACAATTATTGCATGCACATTCTTTCAAAATTAGATATAGATAAAAGAAGATCTTAATTCCTACATGAGAACTAGAGACACATAGGATGCTCAAGGGTTTTTAAGCCATGAAGACGAAATTGGAGGTCTGCATACCAACATGGGTAATGTTGAGACTGACTCTAATGGAAAAAGAGACATGTAGGGGACTATAACTATGAGAATCCTACAAAAATAAGTGTAGAGACATAGGGTCGATAATGAGAGGATCACAAAGGATCAAGAAGAGATACTTCAAATCCTAAATATTCTACAAAAGAAAGTTAACAAGGACTCTAGAACCAAACAAGCAACTAGTACTAAACAAGTATCAACACCAAGATCCCATAGAAAAAGAGATGATCATGAGAATGATAGGTAGTCAAGAAGCATGAGAAGACGCTATCATTATCCAAAACATTCCACCAGAATAAATCATGCAAGTTTAGGTCTAGGGAGAAACCCAAGTGTGTCTCATGTTCGGAGGAAAAGGAGAAGACCTAAGGAAGACACCTTGCAGGGTGAAATTGGAAAGATTGAGCCACCAAATTTCAATGGCGAGCACAATAAATGAGAATATGTCAAGGCTTGGCTATTGGAAATGAAGAAATTTTTCTAGCCATATGATTAACAATTTGTTGTGATGGAACAACAACCCTTTCCCCCATTTAAATTTTTCAAATCTTAATGTGGGGAAGAACATTTTTCTTCATGAGGTATCTATGCTTAAACCTTCATCTGCATGTTTAAAACTTAATTTGGGCTTCCCCACCTACTTATATATTTCCCTCCCTTCTTACCTTTGCTTCATTGATTTTTTAAAAAGCATGTGCATAGGATCCCATGCATATTTCGTTGACATAGACACCTCACAACATCGTCATCGAAAGTTAATTATGCACTATCATCATCATTCTCATATCCATGTTTCCGATGAAAATAATCCCTCTCTCTTTCTCTCCTAGTCACTTCCCAACTCGCATGTGGCCCTCTCTCTAGAATACACCACATCCCCCCCCCCCATGGGCTCCTCAATTCATTCAATGTGCAAGTCTTTTCTCTTCCAATGCATGTCAAGAAAATTGATGCAGGAGAATCTCTCCACATCACTAGTGCATCAGTGCATAGGAGGAATGAGTTTCGATGGAAGAGAGGTATCATCCCCCTCACTTTGAACCCAAATTAAATTTTTTAATGAAATTAAATGAAATTAAAGACTATAAGGCTCAAGGAAATAATAGCCATGTGTCTTTGTATAGGTTTCATGTGAAGTTGCCTTTAACGGCTAACAGATAAGAGAATTTAGTTATGATTCGGACTAGTTGTCAATTAAATGTGATTGATTGTAAATTAATGCTAGTAGATAGTTGGAGGGAAGCATCGAGGAGCTCCTCATTTTTAAAACTCTCTTGTGTTTAAAATTCATTAGTTATTTAGTGGAAGAGTTAGTGACTTATAGGAGAGAAGAGGAGAAGTGTGGGAGACTATATTGCAGTCCAACCTTTGTAAGCCTTTTGTACAAGAGCATTCAAATATTAATACAAGGAGCATATTTCCATGCCCATGAGTTTTCTGTGTGTATGTTTATGAGTTTTTATGTATGGGTTCTAAATGATTATTGTGTGAATTTATGAATGTCGTGGATGTTTAAATATTCCCTTTCCAGGAATTAGATAGGTTTCCCTATCTATTACTTTTTTCAGTGTTATGGGATCTTAGGCTTGTGCATGGAGTGCACACTAGAGTTAGTGAAAATTTTGTGAAGCTAATGCAAGGAGTGTGTTTATAACTCTGTTTCAAGTTCAAATAAGAGTTTGTCAGGTAGGAGCAATAGAATAGGTCAAAATATAAGAAGGGATAACATACCATAGTTACTGAACACTTTGAGGAAGGTTCTGCAAGGAGTTCATTGAGCAGGCGCAAGGAGTGCGCGAGGAATATATTTTGATTTTATGTGAGAAGGTTTCCAAGAGGGAACACCAGAAGGTAAATCTCAGGAGGAGAAGTTCAAGTCTGCACAGGGCCATGAAAAGAGTGTGTAGGCAGAGTCATTCTCAAACATTCATTCAGGAGAAACAATTTGAGTCGTGTAATAACTGGTGTAAAGAGAGCATAGTCACCAGGAGAAGGGTAAAGTTGAAGAATTCCCATCCAAGGTGTGCACCGAGACAAAAATGAGCTAAATGTTGAGGAGTGAGTCATTGAAGCGCAAGGATTGTGTGAAAGGACCTTGCATACCTTCAGAGTACCAAGGAGAACAAGTGTTGGAGTTGTGCAAGAAGGAATCTAAGGCTTAAAACAACTCGCAAATTTAGGCTCAGGAGAAAGAGTGTCTTTGCTGCCAGGAGGGAAGAAGGATTCGTTGAAATAGAAAAGGGTTGAGACCCTTGAATTTTAAAGTGTTTCAATCTCATGAGATGCGGTGCAGGTGGAGACCGAGAAATAATCTTGTAAATAAATATTCAAAGGTTAAGCCTTTGGAATTTGTTGAAAATTCCTTCATTAGGAGGAAATAAAAAACAACCAAGGAGGAGGAATCTACAGGAGTCGTTGGATCGGCCGCGAGAAAATATTTGGACCTTTGGATCGAATTTGAGGTAGAAGGAGGAACACGTAGGAGGAGAATAGGTCCCAACCATTATATATGGGTGTGTAGATCATGAGTCGTTAGATCTAGGTAAGTAGCACAGGGTTTAACCCCTTGAAGTGCTTAGGAATTCATGAATTTAAGACATTTTCAAATTTATGTCGAGGAGTAAGTGAGACTCCCAGATTCCCAAAGCCTGGAGTGGATCTGGGTCATCCTTTGCTAAGGACATGTGTCATCATATCTAGGATAGTCCAGAGGTCTGGCAATCCAAAAGATTAGAAGTGTGGAAGTGCTCAATCCACTTAAATATATTAATCATTGATTTAATCCTCATTGTTGATTGGGAGGAGATACATGGAAGGAGATATGGAGGTTTAGAGGTATACCAATTTGGAGGAAATCGAGTGCAGAGTTGTGAGAAATCTCAGATTTATGAACAATGGAGATCATCCTAACCATTGATCCATATGAGGGACACATGGATAGGAGATCTGAACTTCATTAGTTCATGGTTTGGGGAGAACAAGAAGTGTGGAGTGTACAATACTCCCGAAGCTCTAGAGAGGTGGAGAATATCCTCACTGTTGATTGGGAGAGGACACACGACAACAGATCCCGTGGTCCATAGGTATAGTTTTCTAGGGAAAATTTATGAAGGAGACATTGGGGTTGGTGACTCCTAAAGGCCAGAGTCCATCCTAGCCCTTAGTTATAGTGTGTACATGTCACCATATCATGAAGTCTGGAGACTCAACACTCTCGAATATTTGAGTTGTAAGTTTTGTTGGGAAAAGAAGTCTCAGAGGCCTAAAGGACGGATTTAATCTTGATCATTGGTCGAGTAGAGCCACATGGAGAAAATATATGGCTCTTCAGTAGTTCATCACTCTAGAGGATTGAGGGTGTGGCCAGTCTAAAACTCTTGAACCCCAAATTCCCAGAGTAAATCTAGGTCATTGATTTCTATAAGAGGCGCAATCTGTTGATTTGAGGCATTTATGTATTTTTTTGTTCAAAACTCTGGCGGACCTAGGGAGAATATCTTCAAAAATCCTCGAAGCCCGGAGTCCCAAAGATATATGAGCCATAGATTTCAACAGAGGTTTTTGAACCATCGATTCCCAAAATTATTTGGGACTTCACCCATTCGGTTATTTGGGGGTTTGGAGGTATAGTGTTACAGAAAACTCTAAAGCCTGGGGCCACAAAGTGGAGTATCAATTTTTGATCCATGGAGAAAGGATTATTGTCTGATTCATGGGTTCAGAGTTTGGCACTTCACGAACATAGTGGGTTGGAGAAGGGAGAATGATTGAATCCCAAAATCCTGAAGTTGTTTTTGAGCCATCTATATTGACGAAGATTAGGGACCTTTGATCCCATAGGTGTTTGGAGTTTCATCGAAGTCAGTGTTCAACATTTTTTGTAAGGTTATGAAGGTAGAGCTATCAGAGCCTGAAATGCCTGGAGCCATGAATTAGTGTGTTTTCATTAGGCACCTAGTCAGAACCCATGGTTACATGTTGTTTCCATCGGAAGAAAAGGGGATAGCACCCAAATTTGGTTTCTAAAGAAAAGGGGCTTTAGGGAAGATCCCGCAAGTTTATTATTGGAGTTGCACATGGATAGGAAAGGGCCTACATAATATTTTGGGGGCTCAGTAGGAGCCCGAGAGCTGATCCAACTCTGAAATTTGAACGATCCTAGACTGAAGGTTGCGCAGGCCCTAGTTGAGGGTCGGGGTCTGCATCAATAATAAAGGCTAACATACTCATCCAGTTCATTCTAGGATTTGATTTCATTTTTGGACTCTTTTTTATTCTTCTTTCCCTCCTTTTTGACAATGACATAGCCCTTTGTTATCTAGGTGTCACGTCCTTTATCATGTGGCTCATATGAATCAATTCATCTCCAATCACTTCTCCACCATATATCTCATGTGGCATAGTTAATGGGTTCCCTCACTTCCACCTTAATGTCTTGTCAGCATAATTTAATGAAGGATTAACGCCCGACAGTCATGTAATTGAATGTTAAAAGTAATTTTAGGTCCAACCTAGACCTTGCAATCACGCTTAAGTGGTTAATAAGGTATTTATCATCATTGGTGTTTTTTTCTCACCCATGTCCACATCTCTCATCCTCATTAACTACTAACAATGACAAATACGATGTTTCCCCCCAATTTTCTGAATTCTCCCATGCTTTAATGGCTATAACCAACAATCACCTACTAGTGTAGTTACTCTCTACATACACCCTTGACCAAGTCCAAGTTGTACCACACTCTTATTGATTGTGCATGGTTAGGAGGGAATCAATAGATTTTTACTTTAAAGGGGCACTAAGACTCATATTCTTTCTCACTGGCTCATGAAGGAAAAATGAAAAACTACATCTATAATTTTTTGTTATCTCTGCTTGATCGACTATCACTCTTGGACTTTATACTAGTACTTTCAATTTTGTTATTTCAAGTTCGAGTTGACTCTATTAACTTTAATCTATTTTTTTGTGTAGGTGAAGAGATGTCCAGGATGCTCACCATAAAAGAAAAATACCATACCTATGGAACTTATGTTTCGGTCTCCATCCCATAGTCATACACTATCTATGACACCAACATCCCTGATAAGATGGAGAACTACCTTAGTTACACCGATATCCTGGACATGTTTGAGAATGAAATATTATGTCTCGATGATCCAGACATTAAGGCATATAGAAATAACAGGAAGAGATGAATCCATATAGTAGTCACTCACCCCGATATTTTTCCTTGCAACGATGTAGCCAAATGGTATTTCTCTTATCTGCAAAATGATTCAGGGTTAATACTCAATAATTCATGTCTCCTAATCGCCTCACTAAAAGCGGATGGCATTGGGGATAGGTATCAAACCCCAAAACCAACAACGACATTGATCGATTCTTTTCTCGAATAGATCATAATCGACCATGAAGACTTTGAGGCTCTCAATGCTCATGGAATATTGGTTTTATGATGAAGAGTTGCTGGTGAAAATGGGCAAAATGTATGTTCCATCATCGTATCTCAGAAGCCTCTACAAGTTGYTAAATACCATCATCTGTCGGCTCTATGGAAAAGAGAGTAGCACTCATTTCAAGATGGAATAGTTCCCAATGGCTTACAAGATTGCCCAGAACAACCATGTGTTCATTTGGTGAAACAATCTCTCATTTAKCATCGCTCAACACACCCAAGATCCCAAGAGCATGAATAATCTGAATTTATATATGTAATCATATCTAATTGGTGTCGTGTGTGCCACAAACTCATTTCCATATTTCAACTAGTCTTGGACTCTAGACAAGGGTCCAAATTACTTTTACTATTTTCAATTGTGGGAGGTAAATTGTAAGATATTATTCTATGATATATGTGTTTACTTCCTAGCCCTTTTACATAAGGACATCCTCAGTCTCTTCCCACATAGGATCTCTCCTAGGGCTCTCAAAGGTTTAAAGGATATTAGGGATTGGTACGTGAAGAAATACTACACTTACATTTGGATCTATGGGGCCACAGGAGTGCCACAGTTGCTACCAAAGTATGTTCTTGATAATGTATTGTCTAGGGAGATTGCATACCATAAGGTTGAAATAGGGGCCAATGCCTAGCTTTAAAAAAAGAAGAAATAGTGGCCAATTTTCCCCATCTAGTTGGGGTCATACTTGTTGGAAAACAAGAAGCAAGTTGAAAAGGAAGTTGAACCATTCAAGGAGATGTGTCTTTGTTTGGGAGAGCCAAAATCACATGACCCTAGTAATGTAGTTTATGAACACATGAAGGTCATCATATAAGTGCCACAAACCATGCATGAGTTTTGATTCTCAGAGGATGTTTTCTGAGGCACATTGAGTTTCGTGGAAGTGGTAGAAAGGCTTACTATTGACATAGCCCAAAAATAATTGATAAAGGATAAATAAAAATACATAAAGATGAGGCTGGAATAGTTCTGAACTCTCCTCCAACAAGATAATAAAAAAATAAGAGAAGAAGAGAAAAGTAAAAGAGATAAAGAAGTTGAACTAGAGAGAAACACTAACTAGTCTGAACAAAGGTACCTACTGTTGAAAAATAATCAGGTCACACTGGAAAAAACAAGAAGTAAATATTCCCCCTCTCGGAAGGATGGCACATGGAAGAAAGAAAAAAAAAGTTCAGGTAAACCATCGTCGATCACCCCAGGAGAAACCTAGGAGAAGAATAAAGAGGATAAAGCTGAGAGTACTAAATTACAAGACACCATTTTAGTAGGTGTTGATTCTATCATCGACCTAGACCTCGAAATAAATGTTGTTGGTATCCCAATAGAAGAATGCACCCATTTGGATTCGATTTGAGGAATCTTATCTCTCACCTCAGAATGACTTGGGTTCGAAGGAGCAGTGGTCGTAGTTGGATATTACTACTAAAACCACAAGACCCGAGACATAGAGAAGAGCGACCCAAAAAGAAAAAGGGGATAAATAGAAGCAATCCAAAATATGTCAGAAAGGAATATCAAATAGAAATTTGGGCATGATGCAAAGGATAATGATCTACAAGCAACCTCAGTACTCAGTTCGTTTGTTGGGATAAACATCATTTTGGTCCATGAAGTCATTGTAGCTCTAGATGCCACAAAATCCAAGGTCACAAAGTTGGAATCGAGCCTGGTGACCATCAAAGAATATATACCAATGATCAAATAAAATAAATTCAACAGGAGGAGCAAGCCTATAAAGAGGATACAAAAAAGAAATTACAGACACAGGAGGACCATATGCAAATCAAATTCATTGTGTCAATTTCACTGGTCTAGAAGGCCCATGCTAGCGACATGCAACAACTTGAAGCCTCACATAATCTAGAGGTGACAAAACTCAAAAAACAATTAGAGGAATTGAGTTCTTTCAATGAAAAAGGTCGAGCCAAATTCCAAAGGTTACAAATGGAAAATGAATCTTTGAGAAAGACTATAGAAGAACAACAAAGACAAAATATGATTCTCGGGGTGGTGAAGAAAAATTCCCTGGAGAAGAATGAGGAAATTTAGAGCACATGGAAAAGGTTATCGAGCGCACTCGACAGTGTTCTAGTGACTAAATATGAACAAACGAAGTTCACGTCACAGGTGAAAGATACCGAGGAAAAGTATCAAAAATCCATAGAATATTATGATGCAATCACAAAGTGGCAAGACTCTCCACATAGATTTTCATCCCTAGAAATCCTCTCGTCGTATTCCAATGAGAAATTAATCTAAGATAATCAACTATTAGAAACAGGTATGGCAACAATGTCCTATGTGTTAACGATTCAAGGGAAAGTCATAGTATCCTACATAGAGGTATGGAGATTGTCCGACGATTTTGTCTCGCTATATGGAATGGATCCCCTGAGGGACATCAAGAAAGCTTCATCAACCAGAAAATCATCAAAGACTTGGACACTAAGAGAAGTCTTGCTAAGAGAGAAAGCAAAGAAATCAATGAAATCAACACGAAGATTATCGAAAAAAAATTTATCCAACCCACCAAAATCATCACTGTAATTGAAGATTGTGTGCAATGTGTTGAGAAGAGCCTCATAATGAAGATCATCATTCCCATGTGCAAGATCCAGGTTGACCTGGAGAGGACACAGTTAATTCGAGTAGATTCCATACTCAAAAACCTTAGGAACTGGATGGCAGTCATGGATGCAAGGGAAAATCTATCAGGGCACCCCTGAAGAATTTTTTTTGTAACTGAAGGTTTGCAGAGTAAATCATATCATTGTAATTATGTCCATTTCCTAAACAATATTACCAACTTAACAAGAAATGTGACCTAAAAATAAGATCTTTAATCATTAAAACCCATAGTTTTGCATAAAAAACCACAAAATTAACCCTCAAATAAAAAAGTGTGGCTATTGGTAGCACCCCTTTTTTAGGTTAAAATTACAATGTGTTTTCAAGCATGGCCTAAAACATGTATATAGTTTCTCAGAAAAACCTTGAAATCAACACCTAAATCAAATAATGGTGCTACTAACAATTTTTTTTTTTCTAAACATTAAAATTATACCTCATTTGAAACCTTATCCTAGTGTAGCAAGTACCATTGCAACCAAAACCTAAAAATTAACACATTTTTGAAAGTGATGTAAACAATTGTCATTGCTATAAACCAAATCATAAAATCAACCCTTAAATATTCACTTTTTTAAGGTTAGTTTATCACTCCAACCATAGGATAATACATAATGGCATGAAAATATCACCATTTGAAATGTCAATATTCAACATAACTTTGAAATATTTTTTTATTTTAAATAAACAAGTCTATACAAATTACATTTAATGAAACATGAATTATTTCGTTACATTTTCCATATTCAAAATAGAAGAGCTAATAAATTTTGTTATATATTCTCCATAATAAAAACATATAATTCATACAACATATAAACTAGCACAACTGTTAACTCTCAGCTGGTGAACGCCAAAAGGCGGGGCTGTTAAACTTTCAGTTTAGTTAAAAAAATCCTAATTAACACAGTAAAAATGCCAGGCCCACGAAAATCTGTTTATATTTTTTAATCAGGTAGAGGTGGCAATAAGTTAGTGAATACAGTAATTTTTAAACACGATTAGGTAAATGTTAAAAAGTAAACATATCAACGGATGTCTTTATAACATCTAGAAAGTTAATGAGTGAAATCAAAGCCATTCATTTATTGTGATGACTAAGAATATTCTAGGCATATTTAATCTTGTCCATAAAAAACTTATTAAGAACTAAAAACCTATTAAATGTCCCCATTGTCAATAGGTGTATGCCTTTTGGCGTAATTATTCATAACTTCATGTAATATCATATGTAACTCATAATTCTCATTTCTGGTTACCATACAAACATCATATTGATTAAAAATACATAAAATGTTTCATACACTTAATCAAATTAATTCATGGATTTTGGAACACCATCAAAATCTATGTTGTCTTCATATGAATGACTTGATGAAGATGTAGATGACCCATATTATTCTCTATTATCAGTGAGTGCACCATATGATTCTTCATGTATGCCCAAAATTCCATATGTCAAAAGCGTCTTTGATTTGCGACTAGGTTCATCATAATCCTATCTTGCACTTATTTCTTGTGGCAACAACCTCTTGATAATATCTATGGTCCTGGAGCAAAGAGTTCCTCTCTTTCTCAAATTGAATGTATAGACAAGTATGTCAACATCCTCTAACTTTAAGAGGTCGGTGCAGTGATGAATTATATTTTGACCCTTTCTTTTTCTCTTTATGTTGTTATGTTTCTCAACCACCATATCTTGCTTGTACACACCATTGAATGGGTGTGTACTTGTTGCATACCAATGCACTTCAACTGCTATAACATCTTCATTTTATTTATATATCCTTATAATATTTTCCATCCATAATGGATAACCATGTGGATATTGTTTATTATTTGGGTTGGTTGTAATTGATGTCAACCATTGAAGAAAGTCTGGTAGAAAATTATAGTAGCACAAAGGTCTAGGTAATGGACCCAATTTTGTTTGATGGATAATGGTATGAGTTTTGATATATTTTCAATTAATACTATTCCATATGGATAGTACATTTCATTCCATTTTTGGTGGTATGTGGAACGTAACATAACTCATCACGGTTAGCGAGTTATGGCCATGTCAAGTTGGAGAAAGGTTTGGGTAATGGACCCAAATTTGTTTGATGGATAATGGTATGAGTTTTGATATATTTGAAGGTAAGAATATTATAGATGGATAGTACATGTCATTCCATTTCCGTTATTATGTGGAATGTCACATAACTCCTCACTGTTATAGAGTTATGGCCATGTGAAGTTGGAGAACCCTCATGAGTCATCTAGAAGGCTGAAATTCAAGCGAGGATAAATTCTTTTGATGATGTTTTCTAAGGTATGTTATTTACTGGTCATCTCACCATTTTCACAATAAATTGTTTTTTAGAATGATTTTGACTGTGAAATTTGGAGGCCATTGAGGAAATATATCCAAGTAGCTGTGATAAAAAATTTAGCTTGTGGATCATTGTATTTTTGGAGATACACACCGTGGAAAATGTGGTTTGTGGCTAGACCTAAAACTAGTATAAAATAGGTGTTTTGGGTAAAAACGTCACAACTTATTCATAACATATCAAAATTCCATAAGACAAAATGTATTGGTTAGACTACAATATTTATTATTGTGTGCATAATTTTCAGATTCATAAAACAAATATTCCTTGCGGGGCACGATGTACAAGTCCGATCTCTAGAGTAAGCCAGAATTCAACAAGGTATGCCATTTTTTCTATATCTCCTTTTTTGAGAGGTTCCAAGTAGTAAAATCTAGAGGAATTGCACAAAAGAATCTGAAGAACATTATGTACCATTTTTAGATCTGTATTCATTACAGGTACATATTTATGATTATTACAATTTAGGGTTGTTGACTAATCCAAAATTAGTCATGTGAGACTAAAGTAAATTTTGATAAAATGCTAGTCTCTTGTTGTTAATGTTAAGGAAGGTTTTCAAGTATGTCATCATATACACCAGGTCTATTATAGAGTTACAAATCATATTTGGATGATGAAATTGATGAGGGATTTTGGTTGAGGTATGTTACAGATAGAGGTTGTATAACAGTGAGGTTGTGGCACATGGTTTGATGTAATGGTTTATGGTATTTGGTTATGGATAGTGTGATGTATTGTTGGAGAGCTTTCAATGGTTATATTGGTATATAGTTGAGGTACATGTTGGGTACATGGTTGAGACAATTAGTTGATGAGTTGGCACATACATGAGGTGTATAGTTAATGATGTTGGTACATCTTGATGAGTCATTGTTTGTGTATTTGATGCATGATTGGTACATATTTGGTGCATGATTGATGCAATCATTGATGGTACAGGTTGAGGTACAGATTGGTGCATGGTTGATGCACTCGTTTATGGTACAAGATGATTACAACTTGAGGTACAGGTTGGTGCATGGTTGATGCACTCGTTTATGGTACATGTTGATTATAGGTTGAGGTATAGGTTGGTGCATGGTTGATGCACTTGTTTATTGTACATGATGATTATGGGTTGTTTGGTATAGGTTGGTTCATGGTTGATGCACTTGTTTATGGTACAAGTTGATTACGGGTTGATTGATATAGGTTTATAGCATTATATCTCATAGTTATAGTGGGACAATGGTTGCATCATTCTACTTATATTTCAAGGTAGTTGGATGGGGAAATGAGAGGTGGTTGTAGCCACCTTCCGGTTGTAGCTAGAGAACACAGTGGGTTGTAGTCTCCTTATAGCTGTAGCCAGAGAATTGGGGATTTGGAGCTTCCATTAGGTTGTAGCCTGAGAAACTAGGGGTTTGTAGCCTCCTTCTAGTTGTAGACATATAATTGGGAAGTTGGATATTCCTTTAGGTTGTAGCCTGAGAAACTAGGGGGTTGGAGCCTCCTTCCAGTTGCAGCTGGAAAAAAAAGGAATTTGGTGCTTCCAATGAATGTAATTCTTAAAATCATATAACAAAAATCATTTTGTGGTTTTCTCCCGCTTTCAGTTTCCACGTAAAAACACCGGTGTATTGTGTATGTGTATGATTGCTCATTTGTTCATTATTTATTTACTCTACAATTATTGCATGATAATGCTACATTGGTATAACACTTGAATTATATGGTAAAAAAGTATTAAAATGATCTATTACTGATTCACCCCTGCTCTCACTAATCCAACAATTGGTATCAGAGTAGGTTCCTTCAGGAAACAGTTTAACCACTATAAGGAGATCATGGATTATTCTGAGAATCGAGTACCATTGTTCAATGGTCATAATGGTTTAAAGTAAGAGATGTGGAGTATATGGATGAAAGTATTTTTACAGGAACATGGGCATTATATGATAGTTCAAAAAGGGAAAAGACTGGAGCCAAGAAGGAATTGAAGAAGAATAACAAAATAGAAATGGATTTCATGTGGGAAGGATTACCTAATATGGTAAGAGAAAAGGTTGGTAAATGTTCATCAGCCAAAGAAATTTGGGATAAGTTACATGACATATATTCTTCACCCATCACAGATTCATAAAATGCCAAAGAAGATGTAGATACAGATTAAGAAGAATTATGTTCACCATGTCAAACAGATTTAGAAGATGAAGAGTACATAATCACTAGAGATATGTTGTTTTGATTTAATTTTGAAAAACAAGGACATCTTGAAATAGAATGCCATGAAGGAAATGAGACAAAAAAAATAATTGAAAAGGAAGACAATTACAAAGTATAATTGATTAGTGCTTTAGATGAACTAAGAGAAGAAAACAAGTCTCTCAAGAAAGAATTGATGAAACAAAAAGAAAGTGTTCACATTCTTTAAGAAGCCCAACATGTCATCGAGAACTTAAGAACTTAGCTAGAAGAAGCCAGAAAGATCAAAGAAAATCTTGAATATCAAAATCAGTATTTGGAAGCCAACATAGCAACACAGAAGGAAGAAACATAAATGAGAGAGAATATATTGAAAGATTATTTTAAGGAAAGAACTAAGGATCGAAACCAGCTTGAGTCAGAGTTTGGTCAAGAAGAGAAAGGACTTGAAGAAAAAATGATCAAATTAAAAATTCATCTTGAAGAAGCGAAAAGAACAGAAGGAGTCATGAAGTCTCAAATAATGAAGAAAGAAGAAGAGGTTTAGAAGCTTGAAGAATAAGTTGTCACATTGAGAAGTAAAATCATCAAGATCAACAAGAACATTGAAGAGACAAAAACATTATAGAGAATGAAGAAAAGCACTCAAGGTTGCTAGAAAATAGAAAGATTTATGCAGAAGTACTCAAAGGAAGGAATCGTGGTAAACTAGAATCTAAGAAAACTATTGAAGATATATATTCAAGAAGACCATTCATGTTCAATCCAAAAAGAATCTTCAATCATTATCATGATCAGTCAAGGTAGAAATTTAGAAGGACTACACCATAAAGAATATCATTCACTCACAGGTAGGAAAATTTCTTTTATGGTCATTGTTTTTATTGTACTAATTCTAGACATAAGGTTGCATATTACAAGGATTATAAAAGAAATGTTGAAGCAATAAATGTCTATGTGGCTCCACTTAACATTGAATGTTACAAATGTCATAACTATGGACACATAGCTAGTGATTGTAGAAGCATGTTCCATACTTCCATGAATGAGAACTTTGATACAAATTTCAGCATATGGGTTGTTGTATTTTTGGAGTTACACGTCATGGAAAATAAGGTTTGTGGCTAGTCTTGAAACTAGTCTAAAACAAGTGTTTTGAGTAAAAATGTCATAACGTTTTCAAAACAGATCCAAATTCAGTAAGACCAAATGTATTGGTTAGTGTACCTTCTATAGTATTCGGTGTAAAATTTCCATATCCATACAATAAATATTCCATGTGGGGAAAGCTCTACAAGTTTGATTTCTAGAGTAAGCCATAATTCAATAAGGTATGTCATTTTTTCTATAACTCCTTTTCTGAGAGATTCCAAGTAGTGAAATCCGAAGGAATTGCATAAAATAAACTAAAGAACATTGTGTACCATTTTCATATCTTTATTCATTATAGCTACATAGTTATGACTATTGCAAGCTAGGGTTGTTGACTAATCCAAAATTAGTCATGGGAGACTAAAGTAAAGTTTGATAAAATGTTAGTCTCTTGTTGTTAAAGTTAACGAAGGTTTTCAAGTATGTCATCATATACACAAGGTCTATTACAGAGTTACAAATCAGATTTGGATGATAAAATTGATGAGGGATTTTGATTGAGGTATGTTACAGATAAAGGTTGTATAACAGTGAGGTTGTGGCACCTAGTTTGATGTAATGTTTTATGGTATTTGGGTATGGATAGTGTGATGTATTGTTGGAGAAATTTTGAAGGTTATATTGGTATATGTATTTGTATGGTTGAGGTACATGTTGGGTACATGGTTGAGACAAGTAGTTGATGAGTTGGCACATACATGAGGTGTATAGTTGATGATGTTGGTACATCTTGATGAGTCATATTTTGTGTATTTTATGCATGATTAGTATATATTTGGTGCATGGTTGATGCACTCATTGATGGTACAGGTTGAGGTACAGGTTGGTGCATGGTTGATGCACTTGTTTATGGTACAAGTTGATTACAGGTTGAGGTACACGTTGGTGCATGGTTGATGCACTTGTTTATGGTATAACCTGATTACAGCTTAAGATACAAGTTGGTGCATGGTTGATGCACTTGTTTATGGTACAAGTTGATTACAGGTTGTTTGGTATAGGTTGGTGCATGGTTGATGCATTTGTTTATGGTACAGGTTAATTGGTACAAGTTTACAGCAATATATCTCATAGTGATAGTGTAATATCCCTAGGACGAGCCCCAATTGTATTATGAATTGTAAACATGTTTTGTAGGTTGGTGAGCCGAGAAATTATAAGTTGGTAGGATTATGTGTTAGTAGGTTGGAGATCCTAGGTGTTAAAGGCAAGGATCGTGTTTGTACATGTAAATATTGATATTATTAATATAAAAACATCATTGCGTGTAGACCAACCATGATAAAAGAGAATGAGGGACTAAGCTCCACTAGGTTGGGTAAGGGAGAGGGGGCTAAGACAACGGGCTTAAGTCCAAGAGAATAATAATTTATTAATATTCCAAAAATTGTTTAAATGATATGTGTTTATCCTAATTCCCGGGGGAAGGACAGGTGACTTCCAAAGGGAAAGGAACATGCTTCATGAGTGACAGGTGTTGGCTCAAGAACATTCATACTTAAGGGGTAAATTCTTGTTGTTGGGGGACACATGCAAAAACTCAAAGAGACACTCACACACATGGAGGAACTCACGAAACGAAACGAGGTTCACGCACAAAAAAAAATTTCTCTCATGCTTTCATCACCTTAGATATGCTAGACTAGTATGGCCCATCTCTCCTCTTGAGTTCACTCACACACTGAGAAATCACGCATCCAACCATTTCTGCCATTGCTAAACCTGTGACAATTTTCACCTCTATAAATTACTAAGTTGTCCCTCTCCTTACACGACTTATCTATTGTGGTTTGAAGAGTCAGGTTTTCAAGCCCATGGTTGAAGAAGAATGTTGTCAGGCCTGTGAGCAACTCTCTCCAGGTGAGAGAAGTGTGATGAGGATGTGATTTATCCTAGAGGGAGTCTTGTAGCTGCTACAGAGCTATGCAAATTTTGGTCTGACCTTTTTCTAAAGCTCAAGGTAAGGGAGTTGAAGCAACCGATGGACTATGTGACAGTGAAGGTGTATACTCCTAGGGTGGGACAGGCATGTGGGGAATGAGAGTCTATAAGAAGTTGGCATAAGTGGCTCCTGGGAGAGAATTCTTCCTCTTAAACTGTGTGACTTTCCTATTGACCTTGCCTAGCCTAGGAATCCCTTGCCCGATGGATTTTAGTCCCGGCTTGGGGGTGACCCATTGTTGAGAGTAATGAGCAGTGTGGTCTAAAGTTGGGAGGTTCATAGAAGGTTTGCATGCAGTTGGTGGTTTTTATCTAGTTAAATGATAAGTATCATTTATGTTCTTAATTATGTATGCTATGCATGTCTAGATTCTTGAAATGTTATCATGTGTTCCATTGCATGTAGGACTCACTGTCAATTCCATTTGAGTTTGCATGGTAGCAGTAATTCTATGTTATTTGTTTTAAATTCATTATAAATGCATGTTATATATATGTGTGTGTGTGTGTGTGTATGTTCCTCTGTGGTGATGCCCAACCTGTTGGTGGCTGGGTGTTATACAAATTGGTATCAAAGCTAATTGAAGTTTCCAAGTAGTGGCATTTCCCGACCTATTGAAGGCTAGAGACATTACAAATTGGTGTCAGATCATAGAGAGACATCTATAAGTCACGTTGACCATCTTGTTTGTGGTTGGGGACGTTAAAAATTGGTATCAAAGCCATTGTTTTGACATTGATCCTGGATGGGGCATGTTAGTGGTTAACGAGACCAAGATTTCAGAGTGAATTGTTGTTGAAAGGGATAAAATTTGAGGTTCATAGCATCGTTGTGTACAAGGAGTGCATTGACAGAGTCTTTGACTCAAAACGATTGAGAGAAATAGCTTGGATTTTCTCATGAAGGGACGCAAACATATTTTGCAAGGAGGGCATAAATACAAAATTCAACTAAGTGTCGAAGCGACCCTCTAAGGAGAAAGGGGGTTCGAGAAACAAATATTAGGAGGTGTAGCAGTATTATAAAACCATGATATACATGGTATTGTATCACAGAGTAATGTGGACCATTGGAATATGTTCAGCAGAAGGAGGACAATTCATGACTGTTAGATATGGTAAATTTGCGAGGTGGTTATCCGTGAGTTCCTTTGGAAATACAAAGAGTAACGAAGTCTGTATGTGTTATCAATATGAGAGAGGGAATACATGGTAGAAATTCATGGACTTCGGGTGAAATCATTTTGGGAGAAAATGAGTGTGGAGAGGTTGAAACTCCCGAATCTTGAAGTCCTCAAAGTGGATCTACACCATAGATCTGAGGAGAAGAGATCGACCATTGGATTTGGCCGAATTTGGACTAGAACCATTGGATCAAGCCAAGGGTGGAAGTTATGGCGTGGTATGAAGGATAGAGAACTCCCAAAGATTTGAATTCTGAAGTAATATGGACCATCTGTCAAAAGGGACCCATGTCATCATATTGGCTTGTTTGGGATTTCGACGTTTGAGAGAATTATTGTGTGCTGAGGGGAGAAATCCCAAAGTATGAAGCTATGAATCTCAAAGAGCCAAAGTGGTGAATCATGATGATGTCACCTAGAGGTGATGTTGACCTATCCTATACCTTCCATGTTCCCCCACCCAGATTGTTGACAGTTGTACTATGTGGGCCCTGAGATTGCATAACATAGTTAAAGGTCGACGACCCCACACTAGCATTGATCACAATACATCCAGATCGACGACTAAGAGGAATTGCGGGGACCCAAATTACATGAGAATTAATTTCTCAGGGCAATCCCACAATCCAAACCACAATTTCTCCAGGGGTTATGTGTCAGTGTCAAAGGAATTTCGGGATGAAAGGTGGGTTACTCCAAACCGCGGATGCATGCCCCCATAATTTGAAAGGCGTTAAGTGATGTGACTATTTTTTTATCTTACTTCAAGCATGGAAACCATGGGTCCAGTGGACACGTGGCACTAGTTGTGAAGTCGGGAGACTTGACACTCCAGAAGAATGTTTCATAAGGGAACAAAAGGAATAACTTTAAAAACTTTCATAATGCCAAGGTGACGAGATGTAATGACATCACCAAAGGTGACATGGAAGTGTTCGGAAATTAATATCTCAGGGTGTTGGGGGTGTGCGGATGTGAAATCCTTTGAATTCCCAAACCTCCCAAGTCCTCGAGATCAGATATTTGAATTTCCATAGTGGGTGTCAGTCGTTGGATGTTGGGTAGTTGTGGACTGTTGATCCACCCAACTTCGCAAGTTGGTTAATCCAGAACTCTGAGAGATTTTTGTGATTTGCTTTGAAAAATTCTAAGGCCGGAGGCCTGAAGTCCCAAATAAGTGCCTATTGATTTAACGATTGGCCACAGTCATGGTCGCATGGGTTGGGGGCTAAGAGAAAGGGGCTAGTTCCCAAAAATTGTTGCAGAACAGAGAAAAATGAGAAAGAAAAGATCTGTGGGGATTCTTGATTGATCAAGAATCATAGAAAATGGAATCTGAAAGTTTTCTTTGAATTTGATTGGTTTATGAATACTATAGAATTTTTTAAGGACTGATGGCCTGACAAACTTTGGTTGACTGCACATTGTGTTTGTAGAGTTAACGATTGTCAGGACCGAAGTGAATTACCACATAGTATAGAGAAATGGAGGAGGCACATAATGCTTTCAGTTCAGAGAATGAAGATAAAGGAATGGATGTCCATTTGGGATTCTAAGGATCAAAATCCAATGGGAATGGAGAAGAGATATATAAGAAGGGAGACATGATGGAAATCATTGAAATATTGTAGAAATATGTCCAGACTCACCCAACAAGTAACAAAAATCTCATGAAAGCCAGGGAACAATAGGGAGAATTCAACATAAAGTTGATACAGAGCCTGGAAAGGATAGAAAATAAATTGGATAAGGAGTCTAGTGACTCTAGTAAATTAGGAATTCACAGGTCTCCTGATGAGAAGAGGAAATCAAGGAGTGTTGGAAGACACCATCATCACTCCCAAGGGCACTCCTAGAGGAGGGCACACAGTAGTTCAAGCCCATCTCCTACCAGAAAGCATAGGATATCTGTAGTGGATGAACTAAAGGGAGAAATCAACAAGATAAAATCTCCTACATTTAATGGAGAGCACCAGAAGGAGGAAGATGTTGAGACATGGTCTCTTGGCATGAGGAAATATTTCCAACTACAAAATTATTCCTCTCATGCAGAAGGAAGAATAGAAATGTATCAACTGAAAGGAAAGGCATCCATGTGGTGGGATCAACTTGTGTAGGTGCAACACATTAAAGAGAAAAATGTTACTTGGAAGGAATTCAAGAAGTATTTCGAAAATAAATACTTGACTAAGAGATACTATGATAGAAAGATGAAAGAGTTCTTTGAACTCAAGCTGGGTAGCATGATTATTGATGAATATGAATGAACGTTTTTGGAATTGTTGAAGTATGTCCCTTTCATCAAAGATGAGACCATTAAAATTCAAATGTATCTTAGTGGACTACCATCTTCCATCAGTGACAAGATCTAGTATTATGATCCTAAGACTACGGAAGAAACTATAAGGAGATAAAAATGCTTATATGAGTAGCAAAGAGAAAATCCCACTTTCTGGAAGGCTTGAGAAGACAAGACGAAATTCAATATGGATCAGAGGAACAAGGGAACTAAGCCATCCTTTTTCAGAAATAGCCTCAAGAACAGCTAGGTTTTAGAGAGACTAGGAAGGATGAAGTAGGTGGGCAAATTCCAACACAACCACCTATGGAATGTTGGGGTTGTAAAGGATATCATAGGTACAGAAATTGCCTCCACATAAATGACAAAGTGAGAGTTTTATGAAATTTTCAATAGGAGGATACAATGGAGGACATGGGCAGAAGTGTGCCAAGTATCTACGCAACCCTGGACAACAAGCAAGAAGAATATCAGTCACATATGATTGAAGTGGAAGTATGACCAACAACCAAACAAATATTATTTTAATTGATTCAGGAGCTAGTCATAGTTATATAGATCCTATAATGGTGGAAATTTTCATTTTCTAAGAAGAAATCATGGAAAATATTGGTTAGCGTAGCTGGCTATAGGATCCAAGAGAAATGTTGTTGAGTTGGTTAAGTCATGTCCAGTGGACATGAGTGGACTGATCATAAGGGATGAATTGAACATCTTACCTTTAGATTCCTATGACTCTCTAATTGGGATGGATTGGTTGAACCAACACCATGCCATCTTAGACTATCATAACAAGGCCTTCACTTGCCTCGATGAGGAAGGAAACCCAAGGAAAGTGCAGAGAATCCCAAGGGAAGTTACATGGAATTGGTAGCAAAGCTACAACAAGCTATGATGCTACAGAAAGTGGAAGGTTATAAATTGGAAGTTGATGGAACACTCCTATACAAAAATCGAATGTATGTACCTAATTCTCAGTAATTGAGAATTATGATCTTGAAGGAAATGCATAATGTGCCTTATGTTGGGCACCCTGGATATCAAAAAACAGTGGCAACATTCAAGAGGAATTACTTTTGGCAAGGTATGAAGAAGGAAATTACATAATACATCACCAGATGTATGGAGTGTCAGAAGGTCAAGGTTGAGCATAGGCACCCAACTAGGTTTCTACAACCATTTCTCATTCCTGATTGGAAATGGGAAGTGGTGAAAATGGATTTCATCACAGGATTACCTAGAAAAAATAAGAAACATGATTCCATCATGGTGGTGGTGGATAATCTTACGAAAGCTTCCCATTTTATTCCATTGAAGACCACTCACAAGGAAGCTAATGTTTCCAATATCTATATGAGGGAAGTAGCATGATTGCACGATATTCACAAGACAATTGTGTGTGACAGAGACCTGAAACTTACCTCAAAGTTTTGGAAGGAATTACTCAAAGGGTTCAGAACAAATCTAAACTTTAGTACTTCTTATCATCTTGTATCTCATGGGAAGACAGAGAGGGTGAACCAAGTGATATAATATATGATAAGGATGTATGTTATGGACAAACCATCTAAATGGGAAGAATACCTACACTTGGTAGAATTTTCCTACAACAATGGGCATCAAGCATCACTGAAGATGAGCTCATTTGAAGCACTTTATGGAAGAAAGTGAAACACACCAATAAGTTGGGACAACCTAGCTAATAGGGAATTGGTTGGGCCAGAGTTGCTCAAGGAAATGGAAGAGAAAATGCTGAAGATTAAGAAGAATTTAAAGGCTACCCAAGACAGGCAGGAAATTTATGTTGATAAGAACAGGACCCATGGGGAGTTTAAAGTGGGTGATCATGTTTTCTTGAAAGTGAAAGCCAACAGAAGTTCCCTGAAGCTGGAAAACTATTCCAAGTTGGCAGCCAGATATTGTGGGCCATTTGAAATCCTAGAAAGGATTGGACCAGTTGCATATATGCTTTCATTGCCTACATCCATGACTTTACATAATGTGTTTCATGTTTCATTTCTTAAGAAATATATACCTGATGCTAATCATGTTATTGATTGGAATATGATTCAGGTGGAGCAAGAAGGCGTCTTGCAAGTGCATCTAGTGTGCATATTGGATTAGAAGAGGAAACAACTCCATAATCGAGCTAGAGGGATTGTAAAGGTCTAGTGGACCTGGTACGGTTCGGAGAACATGACATGGGAGCATGAGGATGCTATGCAGGAAGAATACCTGCATATTTTTTAATATTTTGAAAATCTTGTTGATGTTGTGTAAATAAGTTGCACTAAGGATAGTGCAAAAATAAGGGGAGGGGATTGTAATATCCCTAAGAAGAGCCCCAATTGTATTATGAATTATAAACATGTTTTGTAAGATGGTAAGATGCGCAATTATAAGTTGGTAGGCTTATGTGTTAGTAGGTCATAGATCCTAGGTGTTAAAGGACAGGAGCCTTCTTTGTACATGTAAATATTCATATTATCAATATAAAAACATCGTTGTGTGTAGATCGACAATGATAAAAAAATAATGGGGGACTAACATCCACTAGGATGGGTAAGGGAGTGGGGGCTGAGAGGTTGGAAAGAGGGGCTAACCCTAAGGTCTTAATTCCAAGAGAATAATAATTTTTTATTATTTCAAAAGTTGTTTAAAAGGATATGTTTTTATCCTAAGTTTCGGGGGAAGTACAGGTGACTTCCAAAGGGAAAGGAACATGCTTCATGAGAGATAAGTGTCATCTCAAGAACATGCCAACTTAAGGGGGAAATATTTTCGTTGGGGGACACATGCAGACAATCAGGGAGGCACTCACACACAGGGAGGAACTCACTCACAGAAGGAGGTTCACGCACAGATAGTTTTTTCTCTCATGCTTTCATAATCTTCACTATTCTAGACCAGTTTGCCCCATCTCTCCTCATGAGTTCACTCACACACTGAGAAAGCACACAACCAACCATTTCCACCATTGTTGAACCTGTGACCATTTTGCATATTTGTAAATTAATGAGTCGTCCCTCGCCTTACTTGACTTAGCTATTGTGGTTTGAAGAGGCAGGTTGTCCAGCCTTTGGTTGAATAAGAATGTTGTCATGCCTGTGAGAAACTCTCTCCATGTGAGAGAAGTGTGCTGACGAAGTGATTTATCCTAGAGGGAGTCTCGTAGATGCTACAGAGCTTTGAGAATTCCAGTTGGGCATGTTGTTGAATCCCAAGGTAAGGTAGGTGAAGAATCCAATGGACTATGTGACAATGAAGGTGTATACTCCTAGGGTGGGATAGGCATGTGGGGAATGAGAGTCTGTGATAAGTGGTCATAAGTGTCTCCTAGGAGAGAATCCTTCCTCGTAAGCAATGTGACTTTCCTATTAACCTTGCCTAGCCTAGGAATCCATTGCTCGATGGAGTTTAGTCCCAGCTCAGGGGTGACCCATTGATGAGAGTGATGAGTAGTGTGGTCTAAGGCTGGGAGGTTCATGGAAGTTTTGCACACAGTTGGTGGTTTTTCTCCAGTTAAAATATAAGTATCATTTAAATGCTTAATTATGTATGTTATTGCATGTATGACTTACTATCAATTCCATTTGAGTTTGTATGGTAGCATTAATTATGTGTTATTTGTTTTAAATTGATTAGAAATCCATGTTATATATATGTATGTTCCTCTATGGCGATGCCCGGTCTATTGGTGGTTGGGTATGCTACAAATTGGTATGAGAGCTAAGTGAAGTGTCTAACTAGTGGTGTTTTCTGGCCTATTGAATGTTGGGGACGTTGGAAATTGGTATCAGAGCATAGAGAGACATCTATAAGTGACGTTTCCCATCCTGTTGGTGGTTGGGGACATTACAGATAGTGTGACAGTGGTTATGACATTCTACTTATATTTCAGGGTAGTTGGATAGGGCAAGGATAGGTGGTTGTAACCACCTTTTGTTTGTATCCATAGAACATAGGGGTTTGTATCCTCCTTCTAGTTGTATCCAGAGAATTAGGGAGTTCGAGCTTCCCTCAGGTTGTAGCCAAAGAAACTAAGGGGTTGTAGCCAGAGAATTGGGGAGTTGGAGATTCCTTAAGGTTGTATCTTGAGAAACTAGGGGGTTGGATCCTCCTTCCAGTTGCATATGGAAAACAAAGGAAGTTGGTGCTTCTGGTGAATGTAATTCTTAAAGACATAGAAGAAAAAACATTATGTGGTTTTCTCTTGATTTGGGTTTCCATGTAAAAACATTGGTGTACTGTGTATGTGTATGATTTCTCATTTGTTCAATTTTTATTTACTCTGCAATTATTGGATGATAATTCTGCAATGATATAACACTTGCATTATATGGTTAAAAATGATTAAATTTCTCTATTACTGATTCACCCCCCCCCCTCTCAGTAATCCAACAGATCTGCAGTCGTTAAGACTACAATCATGCAACCCTCCTTAATATCTTTTGTTGAACCCCTGTAAATATATTCCATGGCTTCATGTGATCTTCTAGAGCCAATATACATTTATCTTTCCTCTACCTATGGAAACTCAATAGCATCTTGATGTTCCTATTGTTCAATAATGTTTCTTTCTTCAAATTCATTTGACCAATTTTGTGGCCAAATAAATGGAGTCTTCAAAAATGTGTCTTCATTTATTGAGTTTGAAATTATGTCACTTTGATCATTGAAAAAAGAATCCCATAAAACATAATCGACAACATAAAATTACTCATATGTATCTGTAATGGAATTTTTTATTTCCTCCAAGCATTCAGAATGATCTACATCTCTATTACGCCTTTGTGCATTATAAATTTCAACGAATGATTGTAATAACATTAACTTTGATGAAAATATTGGATGATCTAGAATGAACTTAAAAAATGCCAAACCTGATGAAGGCCCTCGTTCTACAGTATTTGAATACTTCTTGCCCCATATAAGTGTTTTCCCATCAACTTTTTTCAACCAAGTTGATGTTGGAAGCTAATCTCATTAAGTTTCTCAATACATTTTTCTTCACCATGTAACCCTTGGATAAATCTTCACATGTCGACATTTTCTTCTAATATGTGAAAAATAGGCTCTGGAATGTATGATATCTTAATACATTCAATTAATTATGGTAGGCTTCCATTATTTTTCCTCTTCAATGTTATTGAAAAACGACTAAACATTTGATCAATATGATCATGTGTGTGTCCAACAAGAAGGAAAACAACTTTAACCTTTTGAAATATTCCCATTTCAACAAGCATGCTGAGATATCCAAACAAAATTTTATTTTTGTTTTCACAACTAGTGTTGTCCAACTACAATTATAGAACTTGAGGAAGATTACCAGACCAACGACTGATCACATGATAAATTATGGTGATGATCATATTTGCATAATTATGAATATTTGGAGTTGTGAATTAAACCTTTAGATACATTGTTCCATTAAAAATTATACAACCAACCAAGTGAAATTGAATGAAATTCTCTTCCTGTAATTTTTTTGGTGTACTGACAAAATGTGGCCGAAGTGTTTTTTTTCTGGTCCATTCCATTAATTATAATACCCTTATATTTATCTAGAGCATCATAAAACGTCTTTCTATGTTTGTACAATGTTTTTATTTCACTTTATTGTTGATTCCTATGTTCTTGAAGTGCTTTGACTATAAAATCTACACATGACACAGAATGAAAATATTGATAATATGTTTTCATAGTTGATAAGTATCAATTTAAACAAAAAGAAATTGTAAATACATACCTCTTTCTACCCCTTCATATTTATCTCTTCTTTCTTTTAGAGAAGAACATATACTACAAATCCCCATCCTTGACTTCTTAGGAATACGTACATTGTTGAATTGTCTCTTCCATACTCTTGTAAAATATGCATATGAAACAAAATTATGATTTCCTTCAATATTTTGAGCATAGTCTTTGTGTAACTTGTAGATTTCATTCCTTGAGAAATTATATGGAATATGTATTGTCTCTCTATCTGGAATAGAATCTCCATTTTGGAAAATAAGTCTCACATCCATGACAATGAAGTGTTTGTTAATGGGCCAATCTCTTGTCCATGATGTACCTTTTAATAAAATGTAGGATCTTTTTCCAATCTTGTTTGTATCCTTGATAGACGAAGATTACCAATTGAGTGGAATTTTTTGAAATCATTTCTACGAAGTAAAAGATTACCAATGTGATAATCATATCTTGTCTTCGTAGATATCATGCACCCCACTAAATATGCATTTTTCATGATATTATTCATTAACACATAATTCTTCCTTTTCTACACGACATACATGTATTCTATACTTTTCAAACAATTCTTTTGACAAAAATCACTAGAAATTAAATCACCAATGGAAGATGATTTAGTGACAAATTCTTTCTTGGACCTTGTATAACTAGAATTATTTGGATTGATATAAAAATTTCTAGTCCTCATCCTGGACACAATATTTCTTTGCAATCTCTCCACTATTTCAACATCATCACTAGGAGGAATATCATTCTCATTATAATCATACATACCATTGTGAGGAGACTGAACAAGAGATTGTTGAAAACCTTGATTTATTGCACCTGAATGATTCAGAACATGATATCCATTATTAGGTCCATCATTATCTTCATTGATAATCTCGTTGAGAAGAGAAATATCAAGATCATCATCAACAACAAAATCACCTACAAGAAAGTGTCCACCATCGACATAATCATCTTCACTACTTTTGAAATCCCCACCTGAGGGAAATTATACACCGTCCTCATTATTTACCTCCAAATGATGGCCTAGAGGATAATATTCAAAATTTTCATGAGTACCTTAGAAATAATCACTTGGAGGAAACTCTTCATCATCTTCATTGGAACCTTTAATTTCTCCTACTAAAACAATACCTTCACCATCCAATGCAGTACCTTCAAAATCCTCACTTGGAGGAAAATTTTCATTATCCTCATTAGTTCCTTGACAATCCTTGCTTGGAGAAAAATCTTAACCATCCTCATCAGTCCCTTCAAAATCCTCACTTGGAGGAAAATCTTCATCGATCTTGTTAGTCACTTCAAAATCCTCACTTGGAGGAATATCTTATTCCTCCTCATCTGCACCATCAAAATCATCACTCGAAGGAAAATATACATTGTACTTATTCGTTCTTTTCAAATTCTCACTAGGAGGAAAATTTTCATCCTCCTCATTAGTACCTTCAAAATCCTCACTTGGAGAAAAATCTTCATCCTCCTCTCTACTACCCACATAATACTCACTCGGAGGGAAATTTTCATTATCCTCAATAGTACCTACAAAATCCTCACTTGGTGATCTAAAAGGATCTAGAGAAGACTAAGGAAAACTTAGAACTCACAGAAGCAACTCAGGAAGCTCAGAATGGCCTCAATAGACAAAGAAAGGGAAAAAATTCAAAGTCCTAAAAACTCAATGAAAGTGGAATCATCATGAAAAGAACGTCACAAGATTTCCAAATATGTAAGAGGATCATCAAAAGAAGTTACGGATCGAATGATATTCATGCTCAAAGTTTGGTCAACCTAGCCCACTCAGTAGGGGATGAGTCAGCATTCGTACTGCTGACATCAACATCAGTACAAATGATGTCATCATTCGTATAGTGTATTTGACACATGCAGGAGGTGACATGTGTCATGCTAACTTCATCATGACATCATCATGGTGATGTGGAAGCACCAGATGTTTCCATGTGTCACTCATTTTTGGATTTTTTAGGTCGATCCACGAACCAATAAAAAAGCACCATGTGGAAGACCATACGATGACATGGAAACATGACGTGGAAGGATGATGTGGTAGCTGATGTGGTAGAATTATGTGGTTGGTGACTATACAAGTGGCTGGTGTGGCCCAATAGTTTGATTCCATGTGGCCTAGTCATGGGCTGCCACGTGGTAGTGGGAAAATGCCCAATGAGGGCACAAGAACAAAATTTCAAAAAAAAAAAAAAAGGTGGGTCCTCCAAATATGGTGGAACCCTATCAGACATGGTGACCCAATAGATATATCTAAACAACCTCTAAATTTTGGAGAACCACCAATACATATATATCCATATAAGTTATAACGACAACCCAAAAGGGGAGGCCTGCGGGCTCGACCCCGAGACTTCCCCCAATGCATACGCCTTAACTATAGCTCCATCATCATTAGGAAAAATGACCCCATTGTTTTTATGGCATGAAATTTTTATTTAAGTTTTGATATATGCCAGTGCACGGAGAGAGGCATGCGACACTACAACTGGGCATAGTTTTCGAGGCATTTTTTTGGAATTAATTGCAAGTTGCAGGGCACAAAAACTAAGATAAAGTTTGTCTTGGGCCTGGGAGTGCCAGAGTCAGATTGAGGCATGGAGACAATCATTTTTGGGTAATTTGACTCCATGAATTCAATGGTGTTGTCTATTTTCTGATCTGAGCAAATATTCTACAGCTTAATTCCAGAATGAGGTATACTTATGTATTTTGCCAAATTCTTTTGTTGAGTTAATAAAAAGGCCTACCCATTTGAGAGTAGGACTTGGAGATGTATTCCACAAGGTATGAACTTTGTTATCAAGTTTTCATTTTCATATTTGATTCTTATGTCTCTTCATTATTGATATTTTCCTTCTTTAATGGTGCACTTTAATTTATGTTCATTTAATACAATTCTTTATAAGTCACTTCGATGAAAATATCTTGGATGATGTTGGTAGCAAGGCAGTAATCTTTGACATGAATTTTTGAGTCTGAATTCTTAATAGGTCCAAGCATAAGCAGGGTGAAGGAACTCTTAAGACTTTCAATCCTAAATTTGGTCATGCATCTTGAAGGAAGAAAATCACAGAAGAGGACAAGCATGATGAATAAGAGAAAAACTTCCATATTGTATTTTATCGCATGTCATAAATGGTCGAACGGATGTATGGAGACTATGAGAAGAGGATGAATAAGAAAGGGAATAAAAATGAATCACAATATGATGATGATGCTTCAGTAAATCAAGGGGCTAGAGGAGACCCTCCCAAGCCTCCATCTTCACCATCAAGTTTTAGTTCTTCTTCCTCTGAGAATTCTCATCATTCTCATCATTCTAGCCATAAAGCCTATTTTAAGAAACCAATAGTAAATATTGATGTAAAATTTTCTTTACCTATTTTTAATGAAGATGCTAATCCTAAAAATCTAGATAATTGGATCCAATAGGTTGAAGTATATTGTCATGTTCAACAGATTGATAAAGAGGAAGTTAAAGTGCAAATGACTTCTCTTCAGTTGGAAGGCATCGCTCTTGTATGGTGGGAGATAAAACTTCAACAGAAAAGTAAGTGTGGTAATATTCTTTCCTCATGGTCATAATTTAAATCAGCGATAAGGAAACAATTTTATCCATTGGGTTATTTACATAAAGAAATGATGGAATGGAAAAATTTAAGACAAAGTAAAGGTCAAACTGTACAAATTTTCACAAAAGAATTTAGGAAGAAATCTCTTGGATTAAACATTCCTTTTGATTATTATGAAACTTTAATGAAGTATATTGCCTCACTTCACAGTTACATTCGTCATACTTTGATATTGTTTAAACCCACCAGTCTTAACAAATTTTTTGTGCAAGTCACTCACCTTGAGAACATGTGAAAGAATGTTCAAGAATATCCCACAAAGAAACCTTCCAATCTCCCATAAAAGCCATTTAAAAAGTTTAAAAGGAAGGACAAGAAGTCCACCATGGTAAAGAGAGAAGAAGGAAATCCATATTTCACTTATTACAAGAAAATTCATCTTGATGATGAACATTGTTGGAAACTACATCCAAAGAAGAGACCAAAACAGTTCAGTGGAAAGGGGAAGACAAAATCTGTTGCTACAGTGCAATAAGATCTTGGTTCTGATTCAAAAGACAAAGGAAAGATCACAATGGTTGGAGTACAAGGTAAATATTCCCTTCATGCTAGTTCAAATTCCAATAATGAATCTCATGAAGATGAATGAAGGAGGAATGAATTATTTCACATAATATTTGTATCTAAACACACTAAGATAGATACATTATTTGATTAGGGTTCCCACGTAAACTTGATATCTAAAGAACTTGTCAAAAAGATGGGTCTTGAAATGAAGCCACATCTAAAGCCTTATCCTGTTGGTTGGGTATGTGATAAAGAAAAACTTAATGTCACCAAACAATGTAGGGTCATATTTTCTATTGCTTCAAGGTTGATTGATGAAGTGGATTTGGATGTTGGATCACTTGATATATGTGGCATAATGTTGGGGAGTCCTTATCTTTATAATAGAAAATTAGTCTTCTTTCGTCATGAGAACAAATACCACCTTACTAAGGGGGGAGTGGAATATATTGTTAGATCTCACAACATGAGGGAAAACACAACACTTGTGAGTGTAGGAAAAATGAGAGACTCATAAACAATAATAAGAGATATGTATTCATGGTCCTAAGGGAGAAATATGTCGGAACATACGACACTTTCAAAGGATGTGATCCTTCTCATAAGAAAGAATTAATTGATATTGTTTCTAAGTATGATGATATTTTCCAGGAACCAGATGGATTACCTCCTAAGAGGGAAATCCAACATGAAATACATCTTCAGCAAGATTCTCCTCTTCCTAATGTGGGCATGTACAGGATTTTAGTTGTAGAGATGAAAGAGATCAAAAATTAGGTACAAGGATTATTATATCAAGGGATCATCATGCCCAACTCTTCTCTTCGTTGTTCTCCAATCATTATGGTGCCAACGAAATATGGCACATGGCCAATGTGTGTCGATTACCGTGCCTTAACTAAAATCATGGTGAAAAATCGATGCCCTCTTCCTCATATAGATGATTTACTTGATCAGTTAAAGAATGTTATTTATTTCACTAAGTTGGATTTGCGCAGTGGATATCATCAGATTAAGGTTGAAAAACATGATGCATGGAATATTTCCTTTAAAACCAAACAGGGATTGTTTGAGAGGTTAGTTATGTCATTTGGGATTTGTAATGCTCTAGAAACCTTCATGCATGTGATGAAGGATGTATTCAGTATTTTTCTATATGATTTTGTCATTGTATATTTAGAAGACATTCTTATATTTAGCGGGACTTGGGATGAACATGTGAGGCATGTAAAGCAAGTATTGGATACTTTGCAAAGGGAAACTTTGTATGTAAAATTCTCCAAATGTGAATTTGGAAAGACTACACTTGTGTGCTTAGGTCATATTGTAAGAGGAGGACAATTAAAAATTGATCCTTCCAAGATTGATGTAATTGTAAATTAGCATGAGCCAAAAAGTGTAACCAAGATACAAAGCTTCTTAGGTGAAGTCCAGTATTGGAGGTGGTTCATTTCAAACTTCTCCTTTATAGAGGCTCCTTTGCATGCCTTAACCAGTGTGAAGAACACTTTTTAGTGGGGAGGAAAGAAACAAAAATATTTTGACACTTTGAAGGAAAATATCAGTACCGCACCAGTATTAGCACTGTCGAATCTTTAACAACCCTTCGAGATCGCGACATATGCCAACGGATACGCCATGGGTGTAGTATTCATGCAATATCGTAAGCCTATCTATTACCACTCTGAAACTTTTAACCAAGATGTTTTTAACTATCCTACATATGATAAAGAGTTGTATGCATTAGTTCAAAGCATAAATAAAATGGAAGCACTACTTGTCAGAGAAGGAAAAAAGCATACATACATATCACCAACCCTTACAATATCTCCAAGCACAAACCAAACTGCAACAATCTCGACATCACATATGGATGGGTTTCCTAAAACAATTTAATTTGGTAATCAATTACAAAAAGGGTACAAGTAACAAGGTAGTTGATATCATTTCTCGACCTCCTATTGTTTCTTTTATTATTTTGAAGAATGCTTCTTTATCTCATGATATATATGTGTAACAATATGAAATTGATGAATATTTTAAAGAAGTGTATGAGAAGCTAACCCATGGTGCATAGGTAGAGAACTATTGTCTGCAAGGAAAACTACTCTACGATCTTGGAAAGCTATGTATTTCTACAAGTGAATGAGTCCATGTAATACAAGTTGCTCACACTTCTCTTGTGTTTGGGAATTTTGGGGTAGGAAAAACTATGGCTCATTTGCAAAGGTTTTGTTACTGGCCTCAAATGAAAGAAATTGTAACCAAATATGTAAATGGGTGTGTGATGTGTTCTACTTGTAAGCCCACTAATAGAAAATTGGGGCTATACTCACCACTACATGCTCATCTCATCCATGGGAAAGTATCTCCATGGATTTTGTAGGGGGTTTACCAATTTCAAAAGGGAATCATGACTATTTGTATGTTGTAGTGGATAAGTTCAACAACATGTGTATCTTAATTCCATGTAAAAAGTAGATCACTACTGAGAAGACTACTAATATCTTCTTTCAGTATGTTTGGGTTCACTTTGGGTTTCCCACAACCATTATCTCAGATAGAGATACTCGATTCCTTGGGGATTTTTGGATAATATTTTGGAGAATGATGGACAAGTTGAAGAGGAGCACTTCTTTCCATCCATAGACCGATGGACAGACAGAGGTTGTTAACCGAATAGTGGTACTTTTCCTTCAAGGCTACTGCAACAAGCATCCCAAAGTATGGGATGAACAGATACCCTATGTACAACATGCTTACAATCGAGCCTTACATTCCTCCACTTAGTGTTCACCTTTTGAGACATGTTTTGGGTACCTACCTAAAGTTCCTTTGGATTTGATCTATGGGAGAGATATTGATTCAAATAAAAAAAGGAATAAAGACAGAGCCCGCAAGTTCATCCAGAGGTATGGGATGAATAGATACCCCATGTACAACATTCTTACAACTGAGCCTTGCATTCCTCCACTATGTGTTCTCCTTTTGAGACATATTTTGGGTGCCTACCTAAAGTTCCTTTGGAATTCATGTATGGGAGAGATGTCGATTCAAATGAAGAAAGGAATGAAGACAGATCCTGCAAGTTCATCCAATAGGTACATCAAACAGTCAGGGAACAATTGGAGAAAACTCAAGAACAATATAAAGTTTGGCATGGAAAACATAGGGTTGATCATCAGTTCCAGGTTGGAGACCAGGTATGGCTTCACATCAGCAAGGAAAGATTGAAGGGTGAAGGAAACAAACTCAAGCCCATTTTTTATGGACCCTTCACTATTTTGGAGAAAAGTAGTACCAATGATTTTCATCTATATCTTCCACCTTATATGAATATCTACTCAGTTGTAAATGTAGAGAACTTGAAACTTTTTGAGCCTCCCATGATCATGGATTAGGATGAGGAAGTTTCAATACCTTCAGTTGATGATTTTTCTCATGAGTACTTGGATGAGTTAAAGGAAGATATCATCATGGACAAAAGGATGAGGAATTCATGCAAGGGTGACATTGATTATATTCAAGTGGGGTTAAAGGGAACACATCCAATCAAAGCAAAGTGGATTGAGAAGGACAAGGTGAGGGAACTCTTCCATCACTTATTTTTTGATTGGTGAAAGATTTTGGTGGTCCAAAAATCTCTCAATGGGATTGCATGATCCAAAAGGATCTAGAGAAGACTAAGGACAAATCAAAACTCACATAAAAAATTTAGGAAGCTCAGAATGGCCTCAACAGACAAAGAAAGGGAAAAAATTAAAAGTCCTCAAAACTCAATGAAAGAGGCATCATCGCAAAGAGCATGTCACAATATTTCCAATGACGTAAATAGCTCATCAAACATAGTTACTGTTGGGCTCTAAATATGTCCTAAAATATAACCTCTATGCATCATCCATAGGTAGGTGCTGGAACAAGAGTTTTACTTGTCGCCTACGTAGGTTCTTACCTTATGTTTTCAATACCCATCCTCCAAAGATGCAACCCCTGCAAAGGGACAACAATCGTAACAAAAGGAATGACAATTGTTTCATTCAAATGAACAACACTACTTGCAAAAGGAACAAAAATCGTGACAAGGGAACGAAATTCATTATATTGGGCTGAACTAATGTCTTATTAATTGAGTTGTATTACTTTGCCAACTACTTAATTTGTCAACCCGGGGTTCGTAAACCGACGAAGCACACACAAAGTATATGCAAGACTGAAGTTGTACTAATCTAATCTAATGTTTAAGATATAACTGAAATTGAATCATTAATATAACACATGACTGAAATTGAAACATTAATCTAACACACAACTGAAATTGAATTAATCTAGTTGTGTAAATGAAATTTCTCTAAGAATGGGAAATTCTGTAAATGGAATTAATCTAGAAATGGAGAACTACATGAAGGAAAAGCAAGTACAACATGTGAAGAGTTGAATGACACAACAACATATGTGAGATCTCACCAATGAAACAATATTATTACACCAAAAGGCGTACACCTATTGACAATGGGCAGATTTAATAGGGGTTTAGTACTTAATAAGTTTTCTATGGACATGATTAAATATGGCTGGAATATTCTTAGTAGTCACACAAAATAAATGGTTGTGATTTCAATCATTAACTTCCTAGCTATTATAAAGACATCCGTTTATGTGTTTACTTTTTTACATTTACCTAATCATATTTAAAAATTACTTTGATAGCTAACTGATTTCCATGTAAGTGATTAACAAAAATTAAAATATTAACACCAGATAAATGAAGCCCAACCGTTTATTTGTTAATCAATAATAAAATTTAATAAATTCTTTATCAGCCGATACCTTTCATCATTCTCTAGCTATTGTATTAGCGGTTGTGCTAGTATTATAATAATCAAATCAATCTTTATAAAAGAATAATGAAAGCATGAAAACCAAAACCATGAATCAAATCTAATCCTTCATATATTCCTATACATTACAAAGCTCACACATTTTTGAGATGTATATGAAAACATGTCAATTTTCTAACATTTAATCACAAATTCCCTTTTAATACTAAAATGAATAAAGTGGAGAACAATAATGTGGAACCCAAGTATATTTATGGAAATGATATCGTGAAAGTTTAATGGGGCGATGAAATGTGAAGAATAATGAAGGGAAAGGTGGATTAAAATAGGACATTTATTATCCCCAAGATGCCCCCCAACTTAACTTGTTGCATGTCCTCATGCAGCCATGCATGGATCTTCTTAAGAAATTTTTGGCATCTGAATGTTGGCTTTGAGTGATGATAATAAATGTTTCCAGGATGGGATTTACATGAGTAACAACTGAAATTTTCTTATGGTTGGTTCTTGTGTGACAACCATGAATATAAAGAATGTTGGTTCTTATGTTAACAAAATTCATTTCGTTATTTGTTATCTTGTTGTTATGATAATAATTTGCCCATATTCTTATTGAAAAATGTATGCTATCAATGTACATAAGGAAATATCACTGAGTATAAGAAATCCCTTTTTTTTCTATATGTGTGAATCATGCCAATATGCATAACAATGCTTATGAAGCAAAGTGCAATAGAGTATCATTGGAAAAGAAATGTTGGAAAATAAATGTTCATAAATGTTAAATGAGACAAAAAATGGAATGATGGTAGTGGAAAAGTCGACTGATGATAGTGAATAAAGTCCCCTACCCCCCCAAATTAACTTTTTGCGTGTCCTCATGCAATGTGGCATAAGTCATAGAAGTGAAAAAAGGAAAGGGAACTGGGTGAGGAAATTTTCCAAATTATTCATTGCTAGAAGTTGAGGAATTAAATCATTAAAGTTTAGAAAATAACATACCTCCACTTACCCAAAATGTTGATGAAATATGCAATAGAAATATGGATGATGCGGATGCTAGAGCATGGAATATGTCACTTGTAATGTCCCCAAGTTCGAGCTCAGTTGTAAATCTTGTTTAGGAAATGAGTTGTAAAAATGTTTTATAGGTTGGTGAGCCAAGTTTATATAAGCTAGTGGGCTTATGTGATTATTAGGCTAGAGAGTCTAAGTGTTGAAGGCCAAGAGCCTGATTTTGTACATGTATCTATGCACATTATTAATAAAATTATAAACATCATTGCGCGCAGACTGAACACGATGAATGAGTGATGGGGGACTAAGCTTCCACAGAGTGGGAAAGGGATTAGGGGCTAGAAGGTGGGAAAAGGGACTAAGTGTTGAGCCTAGGGGCTTAAGTCCTTGGGAATAATATTTTAATATTATTCCAAAAGACATGTGAATATTATGTTTTATCCTAAGTTCTTTCTGGAAGGACAATCAACTTCCAAATGGAAGGAACGCATGCTGAAGGAACGCATGCAGTTGCATGGGTGACAAGTGTCAACCTAGGCACATGCAAATAAAATGGTTGAGATGAGCCGTGTTGGGGGTTCCTCCTCCATTCCACCATTGACCATCTGAACTCTGCAAGAATACCCTGGTGCAACCCTAAAAGTCGAAAATCCTGTGTTGATTTATGAGATAGCCAATACAACCTCTGTCTGAACATTTTGAGCCTGTGCGTGGGATCTTTGTACACATTGTGCAATCCTGAAACTAAAATCGTGAGTCTATTTTGTGATTGTTGAGCCTGTTTGGGAAGCCTGTGTCATTTTTTCCAGTTGGTTGTTGTGGCCACATAGTGCTAGATTGCATGTGGCTTACTGTCCAGTGTGATTTCATGCTTAGCCTGTGTGTAACATCTCTTTAGGTGAGGGAGGTGATTATTGTTGGAAGAGGCAGGTTGTCGGGCAAGTGAAAAACTCTCTCCAGGTGAGAGAGTTTGTTCGGAAGTGGTTTCTTCTAGAGAGTGTCCAGCACTAGCTTCAAGCTCTGAGACTTCATGATATAGCCTGTTGTCGAGACCCGAAGAGGGAGGTGTAGCACCGATGGACTTTTCTTATGAAGGTGTATACTCCTGGGTGGAACATGCATGTGGGGAATGAAAGTCCAGGAGTCATGGGTGTAAGATGGCATCCTAGGAAGAATCTATCCAGTCATTCTGTGGAGTTTTCCCTGTAACCTCAGTCTAGCCTAGGATTACTTACCTTGGGGTGGAGCTTAGTCCCAGCTCAGGGGTGACCCACTGCTGAGCTTGATGAGCAGCATGGTCTAAGGCTGGAAGGTTCATGGAAGGTTTGCATGTGGTTGGTGGAATTACCATCGTTTCAAATATAAGTACCAAATGATGTTTTAATTATGTGTTGCATGTCTATGTATTTGTATTTATCATGTATTCTATTGTGCATATGAATGAATGTTAATTCCAGGGATTATTTATGTCAGTAGTAATTTTGTGCTGACTCTAAGTTTAAATGTGTTTAACCTTTTTTAAATGCATGTTATTAATTAAGCATAAAATGTTGTTGTTTCACAAAGTAGCATCTGCCCAGCCAGTGGGTTGGATGACGGTCAGGGGAGCGCTACAGAATGGTATTAGAGCGTTACAGTATGAAAGAGTGCTACAGAATGGTATCAGAGCCAAGGTTTCGACATTGAGCCTAGATGGGCCAGTTGAGTGGTCTTTGGACAGAGGGTTTGAGGAGAAATTGTGTGTGGAGAACCAATTTTAGACCTTTGAATTATCTTGAGTGTCAAGGAGTTACTTGACCGTGTTACCAAGATCAGGAGATGTAGCGGTGTTATAAAACTATAGCCAGTGTGGTATATGGCCACAGAGAGAGAGAGAGAAATCCACACCAAAAGTGTTGGAGCATTAGGATTTGTTTGGGAGGAAAGGAGAACCCTCATGACCGTCATATCTGGAGAATGTGCACAAGGTTTAAAAACCTTTGGAGTTGCACAGGAGTGTGGAAATCACGGTATGCGAAATCCCAAAATTGTGAGGACCATCTATCAGAGGGACACGTGGATGTTGGTTGTCATTTCATCATCCAGGAAACAAATGGGAAAGATCCCTTATTGTCTCAAATCATGAAACCCTATTTACCGAAAACCCAAAAACCCGAAGTCCCAAAATATTCGAAGACGGAAGAACCGACCCGAAATCCTAAAACAATCTACACCGTAGATCGTAGGAGAGGAACTTGAATAGTTGGATCATTTCAAAATTCGGGGATTGAAATGACGAGAGTCTTAGAGTTGCTACATCGTGAACTCCCAGTTACCAAAAACCCAAAACCCCAAAATCCCAAAACACCGAAAGGATCTGCGTCATACATCTCAGAGAGGTCTAACCATTGGATTTCACTTGGAAGGGATGTGGGCACATGGATGTGTACCACGTGCCAGTGGGTCGAGAAGACAAGTGAAAGTATTGGGACCCGATGACATCACCGAAGGTGACGTGGACCCTCCTAAGTGTGCCACTTGCCATGGTGGATGTGGGAGACAGTTGTGCTCTATGGACTCGGAGGGTAAAGGAAATAGAATTTTTGGAATTCGGGGATTGAAATGACGACAAACTTAGAGTCGCTACATCGTGAACTCCCAGGTACCAAAGACTCAAAAACCAAAGTGTTGAAATCCTGAAACTTTCGAAGACAAATGAACCGTCGAGGATTTAACTGTTGGATCCTCATGGACCAAAACCTTGAAACCTGAAGTCCCAAAAATTGCAGAGCCAAGAAGAGCTTGGAAAATTCATGAAATTGAAACATTTTCTTAAATTGGATTATTTATGAATGATGAAGGAATTGTCAAGAAATGAAGGCATGACAAATTCTATTTGTCTGCGCATTCGTATTGCAGAAGTTTGACGAGTGTTAGAACTGATTTGAATTGACACAAAGTGAAAAGAAATGGAAGAGACACATAATGCTTCGAGTTCAGAAAATGAAGCTCAGAAGAGATAGCGTAGAACTTTTGTATGTAGAGTGTGCATATCCAATGCAAGGAGTGCTTATAGAGGGAACTTGTTTTAAGTTTGAAAGACTCCAGGAGGGCACCATAAATTCTTTTGGAAAACACCATCAAAGCCTTCAAAATATTCAAAATCCTTCAAGTTAGGGAGGAAGTCAAGTCCATAAGAATTGATGCCAAGAAATTTGGAAAGAAGTCATTGAGAACCTGAATGGACGGTAGGAATCCTTGGAGCTAAGAATGTGCAGAGGAAAGCACTGAGAAAACAGAATCACTAAGGGTTTTTTGGAAGCTCTACCAGGAAGGCATTGAGCAAGTGCATAGAGTGCACAGAAGAACTCTATTTTGATATCAGAGGAAGAAGAAGTGTCAAGAAGGAAGACAAAATTTCTGAGAATTCTGTGAGACTCTGCCAAGAGGGCATTGAGGAGAACTCTATTTTGAGTTCAATGAGAAGATAGAGTCACTGAGGATTCTAGAGAACTTTGCCAGGAAGGGTATCGATTTGGTGCAAGTGTGCACAGAAGGAACTCTTTCAATTTCTAAGATAGGAGAAGTGTCACAGAAAGACACTCACAGGGTTATTGAACACCCTGTAGGCTTAGCAAAGCATGCTTGAGAAAGAAGTTTCCAGAGGGCACAAATCTCCATTTGAAGGAGAAGGCAAGGGTTGAATCCCTTGGAGGTTCAAGTTCCAAAGATCATGAAGGATAGTGCTATTGTGCACAGAGTAACAACAAAGAGGAGTAGGAGGTTGAGAAACCCTTCAAGGTTTCATAGTCGACAAATCCCAGGAGGGACAACGTTCCTAGAACACAGGTGAGATTCAAAGGAATTGATCTCGCAGGGGAAGTGAAGGTCGAGGCCTTTGAAACTTCATAAAATATTCCAAGGGGAAGGAATAAGTTCTAAAGCTTAGGAGGGAGCATAGTTGTCATTAGATCAGTTGGAGAGGAAGAGATCTGGGTCGTCAAATCTAGTGCAAAGAACGGATAGTCATCAGATCCAGAGGAAGGCACAGGAAGTTTAACCTCTGGCAGGTCGCAAAGGATAGGATCCGCATGGATGGTGGAGACACTTTGTGGAGGAAGTGTCAAATTTGTGAGGGTCGTTGGATCTTCTAGAGAAATGGGGGGATTAAGGCCGAGTATCTTTCGATACTCTGAAGCTCAGAAAGGATAGCGACCGTCAGATCCAGGTCAACGATTGTCGTTGATCTCATTCAAGAAATTGGGAATTTGGGGTTCATGAGTTCAGAGGGTAGACCAAATTCTTGGTTCCACGAAGTCCCGAGTCATGAAGAGAAGGGAAGGAGATCCAAAATGTTGGATCTAAGCCATGGGAGAACCATTGAATCTAAGCCATGAGAGAACCGTTGGATCAGAACCTTCTCATGGTATCGTGTATCGGGGGTTGAAAGAAATTATTTTTTACTGTGAGGTCACGAAGTGTCGAGCGCCGAGGGATCGTAGAACACGTGGCACATCCATTAGGTGGGGACCATGTGGTTGACATGTGGTGTAACAATAAGCACCCAGAGAAAGGGGAAGTGGGTGACAGGCGCTGGACACGCATCGCCTGGAAAGGAGTCAACTCATCGCTGACTTTCGTGTCTCGGGGATTCGCAAAGGAGGAGCACGAGGGATAAACACTCCAACTCGTGAAGTCATGAATTGAGAGTAATTATAGCACTTATCCCTAGCTAGTGGTTATGTGTGGAAGGCAATAACAAGGAGGAGCCATACCCATATCACATCTCGGGTATCAGTGTCTGGAGAAAGAGGAGTCGAGGGTCTTCGACTCACGAACTCACGAGTTGTGAGAGGCGCTTGTGCTAAGGTAAGGTCATGGTTGCATGGAAATGTGAGGCTCACGCCTGGCATAAAGTTGTGTAGGGTGGGTTTTCATGAAGGACCTATGGATCAGATTCATTAGAGGTTCTAGCAGGGAATCAAAGGAGCCACTTCGGCTCGAGGAGAATTTAGAACGATCTTGTTCGGATATTGTCCCGAGGGTCGGAGGTCTACGTCAGAGCTGAAGTGTTGGTTATAAGTTTGATAAAAGAAGCATGAAATATTCTACTGCTATCATATATTCAGGTAGTATAATTTTTAATGGAAGCTATGCAGGTATGAATTTTTATCACTCTTTTTGCATAATTGTTGAAAGAAAATTTTGGTAAGAATTTTCTCAGCCAGAGATATGTTAAAAAATCACATAATTATATGATTGAATGCATACCATTAAATGTGGTAAAGGATGTAGGCCTGTATTAGTTCAAATATTTTTAGCTTCTGAATGCACACATTGAAAAAGTAGAATGTCATGTTAATTTGGTTATGGGGTAATAATGTAATGTCCCCACTTTGGGACATCATCACAGGGCAGAGACTTATGATGACCAGAGTAGCCAGATGGATGTTATAGTGAATACAGGGGTATTTGAGAGGCATTNTGGGGTCCAGTTGGCATTTATCATCATATTCCATCATCATGATCCATTCCGCACAGGTTGGCTTTGGTTTCGTTCCATTCCGACGATTTCCATGATTTTGACTATTTTGAGCTATAAGTTAATTAAAATCACTAAGGAGGGCATTTGGGGCACATTACTTGGAGGAACCTCTCAGTGTAATATCTCATTGGAATCGGGAGGAGAAGAACTACAGGATGGGATGGATAGAAGTGACTTTCAGTGGCCAGGGAAGCCACAAGGAGAGATAAGGAGTTTTTCAAAGGTAAAAAGGTTAATTAATTAATTAAAGTGATTTAATTAATTAATTAATTATTAATAAAATGAAAGTCACTTTGGAGGGACAAGGTGAGCCAAAAGGTATAAAGGAAAGGCAAGGTCCTCTTCTCATTCATTCATGTATGATCTTATTTTGATTTCTGGCTTCTAGTTAGTGAGCCCAATATTGGGGGTTTTGAGGGTTTTGACATAACAAACCCTAGAGGATGATTCAATGGTGAAATATTCCACCTATCTTGTCCCAAGCTTGGTCTCAGAGATTCAATACTCTCCCACACCATTCTAGTTCTAGATCTACTCAGTTGCAGGAGGATTCTACATCAGTTTCATGTGCAGATAGAGAGAGGGTGCACCAGTTGAGGGATTCCAGCAAGAGGGGCACACCATCTTTGGAGAGAGATTTGTTGTAGAATATTGGAACAGCCGTTGAGGATTCTATCACTTGGGTTTTCATTGTAGGGCCTTGGACATCATATCTAGTGCTTTCTCAGATAGTTTTATGGCTCAGATTATTTCTTGAGTAGTGGGGCGAATTGAAGAGAAGGAGGGCATTTTTGAGATCCAGATCTAGTCCGTTTGGAGGGTTACACTTCAGATCTGGCCCTAAGACTTTACCTAGTGACTTGCAGTGTCCCGCTCTATATTTCTGGAGATTTTTAGAGCATTTGGAGGCCTCCTTCAGTAGGGTCGAATTATCTAGGGTTTCAGTCATCCAGTGGGGTGCACCATTCAGTGGGGGATTTCAGATCTACAAATATTGAGAGGGATCTTGGAGATTCGGTCACCTGGGTTGTTCTTACCATTACCTGATCTATCAGTTGGAATATTTATTAGGGTGATTGGACACTTTTTCCAGCAGGGCCGAGTTATTGAGGCTTTGATCCTTCTATTGGAGCATGGCATTCTTCAGCTAGAGAGTTTGGCATTCAGATCTTCTTGTATTGATCTTCATTTGTTATTCATCCTTTGGAGGCATCTTTTGTATTAGCGGGAGCATTTTGTAGCGGCTCTTATCTATTGTCTATCTTCTTGGCCATCTGTTGAGCATTACAGATCGACATCTTCATTGTAGCAGGTTTCTCTATTTTATGAATAAAGAAGAATTGAGATGTTTTGTCTTGTCTATCTTATTGCATATGGTTGAGGTATGTTCCATGGTTATCTCTTTATTTTATTTTTTGCATACACACATATAAACACATCTAAAAGGTAGATCAGCAAAGTGTTTGACGAAATACCACAACCAGAAAAAAGTTTTAAAAAGACACCAAAACAGTGATGATCCTTGCATAATGGCTTGGGATCATTATAGTGGTATTAGAGCTTAAATCCTGCAAACCTAAGGGGTCTTCCATAAGGAGAGATAGATTTGTTTTACCTTGCTAGAGAGAGTATGATCTGTAAAGGGGAATATTACGCCCTTGGGGAGGAAACTAGGGCTCAATTGACATTCCAACAGTATTTATCTATAAAAAATCCTAGGTGGATCAAAGAGGAGATTACATATTGGGTCAACATGGCAGAGGAAAACAAATCTATGGATATTTTGGAATTTACTAGAGGGATTGTTGATTGTGATGAGGAATATCAAACCCTCAATGAGAATCTCAGAGGCCTAATGAAATTCCATCATTTTGTATCTTATAAGAATCCTAGTTGGAGCAAAGATGAGGTTACACATTGGGTCGGCATATCAGAGGAAAACAGAGCTATGTCAGCTAGATGGATGGAAGAACAGAGAAACCCCATGTCTAGTAGAAACACACAACCTTGCCACTATTGCAAGGGGTTGTGGGAACTTGTTCATAGGTGTAGGGATCAAAGGCACACTATTGAGGCACACCATGACAGTGATGATGAGGTGTGTGAGGATGGAGCGATAGATGTGGATTTAGAGCAGTCGAATGATGACAATGAATCTTGCACAGAAGCTAGTTATAGTGACTCTACCTTAGAGGATAATGAGGATGACTCTTGCATAGAGGCTGGTGATAGTGACTCCGCCTCAGAAGATAGTGATGATGACTCTTGCACAGAGGCTACTGATGATTGCATTCTTGAGGAGGATGATGACTCTTGTGTAGTGGATAGGCAATTGTATGGATAGGACGATAGAACCAGTGTATCACAGACATATCACATATCATTGATGACCTTATGCCTCAGTAGAGTGGTGACACTAGTGAGGAGTCACATGTGTTAGTACCTAGAGATGATGAGCTTCCTATGGGGTCCACGACACATCTATCACATGTTCAGACACCCATGATAGCTATGTCACATGAGGAGATTAGTGGCATGTTAGGTATGATGGATGAACCTTGTGTGAGGGATGCACACAATGGACACATGGATCCATAGATCCAGGAGGAGACACAGGATGTGCATGTAGTTGACCTCACACATACAGGTCAACTAGAGGGGATGGAGTCGTAGCTATTGGAGACTTCATTGGTTGAGAAAATTGTAGAGGCTGACAGGTGGATGGAGCACTTTCTTCCAGGATCATATTGCATTGATGAGGATGCACTCTTTAGTATTTAGGATGGCCATAGCATGTGTCTAGACACAACTATATGGGATCCAGGCGTAGAGGATAGTAGCAGGTTAAGTGCACAGGAGGATACAACTACTCATGCAGGATACAGTGTGAGTCAGGGGGAGATGGCATCTAGTGATGGGACACGGTGGCATACAGGAGTACCCAGCAGCACAGTAGACAGTGGACAGTTCAGCACGTCATCTCATGCAGAGGGCATTTTTGGGGATTCTAGAGTTGGCACTAGCAGGACTGACACCAGTAGTGAGGGGTCTGAGATGGCACCTCAGTATGACCATGATCAAGAGTCACATCACTTAGTAGTACAGTTGGGAGTTAGTGAGGCTATGATCAGGGAAGCCACTAGACGTATTGATGACATTCATGCAATGATGGAAAATTACGGTTGGATAGCATCAGTGGTACAGGGTAGCTCAAATGGAGGATTTTCCATGGATGATTTTCGCACTCTCTGGGAGAGAGTATCTGTGATGAGGATTGACTACCAACAGATTTTGATAGACAGGGATTATCTACTGAGGGTTGGTGAGATGTATCAATCAGTCACATTGACAGAGGATGTTGATGATCTAGCAGAGGAGCACTAGTCGATGGGGGACACTTCCATTTGTGTCTTGGGAGTGGTTGATCTCCATATAAAGATTGATCCAGCTGTACGCCCAGAATCTGTGATGCAACATGAGTTTGCGGGAGATGACATGAGTATGCCGGAGCATACCGTGATGAGTGATACCTCACATAGAGATGTTGAGGTGTATGGTGGCATTCAGAGGGGTATAGTGCCTTGCAGGGAGGAGACACACTTAGGGGAGTATGTAGATTTCACTCCTCTGCAGTAGAACATAGTTGTGGGAGATCACCTTCACCATTTTAGCAGTTGCATGGTAGATGAGAGATGGAGGTTGGTTGACCAGAAGTTGGAGGGGTTACTTCTGGTTATACTGAATGGTTGGGACATGGTGATGACCACATGAGAGCAGTTATCATGGATACTGATGGACAAGCTTCTGGTCGAATCCTTGGGATTGACCAAAGCATGTGACGCCTTTCAATCCTACAGTCAGCTACAGATGTTTCTATTATCCCATCCTGACACTTTTATCATAAACAACAACATAAGGAGGGATAGGTCATGGCTGAGGGAATGGAGAGTGAGTAGGCTGAGACTTTATGATAGGAGTACTTTTACGGCATACAGCAGGTCAGAGGTGGACCGTGTTAGACAGATAGTTGAGACTTGGTGCGTGATGGTGAGCATCATAGACCAGGTGATGACAGATGAGCACAGAGGGCTTCTGACAGTGATTAGCTTCACACATGAGCAATTAGAGGAGATTGGAAGTGATAAACTTCCAAGCTTTCCATGGGACCCAGGAGTCCATTTTGTTAGCACGATTCTCATGTTGACCCAGGTTGCACCAGAGAGCCACACACTCCACCTTGGTTTGGTTGGGAGTGGGTCTGCAGGTACTTGTCATATGGGGCAAGACATTTCCTTTCACGTGATCATCATGATAGGGCATGGAGATGTTTGGATAGGTACTTCTTCTACAGAGTTTCCTTTACATATACAGTTTCTAGACAACAGGTCCGGTGGTCATAAGTGTTTCAGCTTGAGGACCCAGGAGAGGAGGATTCAGGATGTATACAGGGGGATGATAGTCATGATCAGAGTAGTGCAGTGTTAGCATGAGGATCTTCAACAGAGGTTAGCATGGGACCCAAGGATTGCAAGATTGAGCAGTTCATTGACCGACAGGGGAGAGTGGACCATTGCAGGGGAAAGTTATTCTAACTTTCCATTGATCTTCAGTGTCGAGAGGAGTGCATCGCTTGCGAGTGCCTCACAGATATCTTGCATCACCTTGGTCGGACATCAGCATGTGCAGTTGATGGAGGCCGTGTGGATCTTGGTAGAGATTTGGAGGATGGACTCATTCCTAGATGAGGCCATGTGTCGTATGCAGGAGGTTCACAGGATTGATATCTTTCAGGACTATGCTTCGCAGAGTATTGCAGTTCACTTCCTGGTATGGGATCCAAGGGGTGGAGTGCACTATTGTTCATATTTCGAGGGGTTCTACTGTGTATCCCATAGGTGGACATGGGACCCTAGATTTTTAGTTGAGTGGATTTGGCTATTTCTTGAGGACAAGCAATTTTCTAGCAGGGAGGACTGTAATGTCCCCACTTTGGGACATCATCACAGGGCAGAGACTTATGATGACCAGAGTAGCCAGATGGATGTTATAGAGAATACAGGGGTATTTGAGAGGCATTGTGGGGTCCATTTGGCATTTATCATCATATTCCATCATCATGAGCCATTCCGCACAGGTTGGCTTTAGTTTCGTTCCATTCCGACGATTTCCATGATTTTGACTATTTTGAGCTATAAGTTAATTAAAATCACTGAAGAGGGAATTTTGGGCACATTACTTGGAGAAACCTCTCAGTGTAATATCTCATTGGAATTTGGAGGAGCAGCACTACAGGATGGGATGGCTAGAAGTGACTTTCAGTGGCCAGGGAAGCCACAAGGAGAGATAAGGATATTTTCAAAGGTAAAAAGGTTAATTAATTAATTAAAGTGATTTAATTAATTAATTAAATATTAATAAAATGAAAGTCACTTTGGAGGGACAAGGTGAGCCAAAAAGTATAAAGGAAAGGAAAGGGCCTCTTCTCATTCATTCATGTATGATCTTATTTCGATTTCTAGCTTCTAGCTAGTGAGCCCAATATTGGGGGTTTTGAGGGTTTTGACATAACAAACCCTAGAGGACGATTCGGTGGTGAAATATTCCACCTATCTTTTACCAAGCTTGGTATCGGAGATGAAATACTCTCCCACACCATTCTAGTTCCAGATATACTCAGTTGCATAAGGATTCTACATCTGTTTCATGTGCAGATAGAGAGAGGGTGCACCAGTTGAGGGATTCCAGCAAGAGGGGCGCACCATCTTTGGAGAGAGATTCGTTGTAGGAGATTAGCAGGGCTGTTGAGGATTCTATCACTTGGGTTTTCTTTGCAGAGCCTTGGAAATCAAATCTAGTGCTTTCTGAGACAGTTTTATGGCTCATATTATTTCTTGAGTAGTGCGGCAAATTGAAGAGAAGGAGGGCATTTTTGAGATCTAGATCTAGTCCGTTTGGAGGGGTTACACTTCAGATCTAACCCTAAGACTTTACCTAGTGACTTGCAGTGTACCAATCAATATTTATAGAGATTTTTAGAGCATTTGGAGGCCTCCTTCAGAAGGGCCAAATTATCTAGGGTTTCAGTCATCCAGTGGGGTGCACCATTTAGTGGGGGATTTCAGATCTACAAAGATTGAGAGGGATCTTGGAGATTCGGTCACCTGGGTTGTTCTTACCATCACATGATCTATCAGTTGGAATATTTATTAGGTTGATTGGACACTTTTGGTAGCAGGGCCGAGTTATTGAGGGTTTCAACCTTCTATTGGAGCGTGGCATTCTTCAGCTGGAGAGTTTGGCATTCAGATCTGCTTGTATTGATATTCATTTGTTATTCATCCTTTGGAGGCATCTTTTGTATTAGTGGGAGAATTTTGTAGCGGCTCTTATCTATTGTCTATCTTCTTGGCCATCTGTTGAGCATTCCAGATCGACATCTTCATTGTAGCAGGTTTCTCTATTTTATGAATAAATAAGAATTGAGATGTTTTGGCTTATCTATCTTATTGCATATGGTTGAGGTATGTTCCATGGTTATCTCTTTTTGTTATTTGTTTCATACACACACATAAACACATCTAAAAGGTATATCAGCAAAGTGTTTGACGAAATACCACAACCAGAAAAAAGTTTTAAAAAGACACCAAAACAGTGATGATCCTTGCATAATGGCTTGGGATCATTACAAATAAACAATGAATTAAAGAAAAAAACTGGTTGTAGGAACAAATGCCAGTAAGCTAGTCATGTATGAGACCAAGACCTGGTTGAATATGACAAGGTATGGAGAATGTGGCAACACATTGGCCAGAATTCCAACTCATGGATGGTGAGATACATGACTGAGATAGAGAGAATTATGTAATTCAATGCAAGGTGCACTGAATAAGAATGCATTGAGAATTGCACTCATGCATAATGAATGATAGAATTGTATACTAAATGCAATGGTTGAATATATTTTGTAAGTACATGCATATATATCATTGCATGGAAATAATTATACTAATAGCTGAAATGTTGCTAACCCCTAAAGTTGAGAACATTTCAGGAACTATTAAACATTGCAACAGGAAAGTTACAAGCCAGGTAGTCATAGGAATAGAGACTACATAGAATTTTATGTTCAGAAAATTGAAATAATGAACTTACTATTGTTAATTATGAACATGCATGTGCATAGAATGATGAGTCATTGTATTTGGTCAAGTTGTTTAGTAAGTGTGATTAAGGTTGGTTGTCATTGATGTCAACCCTTGAAGAAAGACCCATAGCACAATGTTTTGGGTAATGGAGCCAATAGTGTTTGATGTAAATATGACTCATTATTGTTTTTTCATGGTTGATAAGAAGTAAATATGGATGAACTCCAAAGTGGTCCCCTTATGGTGAAAACCCTCACAGGAAGACGCTTTGTGGAGTAAGAGAACCCATGCTTAATTATGGAATAATGAGATGAAGGAAA
>ML799090.1:440592-460920 GCA_009831015.1 Picea engelmannii | reverse complement strand
GCAGCTATGGAGTTTGGAGCACATTCCATCATCACGCTCGCTTGCCACTTTCACCAGCGCACGAAAAACCTCCGAAAACCCTGTTAGCTGCGGAAAGCGAACACTTTCCACAGCGCACCGTTTGATAGGAAGTCCATCTTTGCTGCGGAAAGAAAAACCACATATCACGTCATTTGAAAAACATTTCTTAGCACGAAATTAAATATTCTCCGTATCGTGCCACGTGCGAACTGTCTATCGGGCTTTTCGCGCCTCGTTACTTTCCCCAGCATTTTGAACTGATAAGGCACCGCCCTTAGCTGTTGAAAGCTACCGCTTTCCACAGCGCACAATGGGCACTTGAACATGATGTTAGCTGTTGAAATTAAACAGTCACTTTTTCGAAATAGAAGACTTTATGGAATGATTATTTCCTAAGACACACCAAAACCAAAATTTTTCTCAACTGAAAAGACTCAAAAATGACTTGAAAATACTACTGAAAGCTATGATATCCACCCAAAACTCAGCCGAAAGGACGGTTTCATTTTGGGAGTTAACAGTATGATTGTAATTGACAAAGGGATTTTGGTTCTTTAGAGAAGAACTCATATTTTTACTCTTATTTGAATAAAGGACTGAAGAAAATTTGGGACATTGGATTTTATGTGTATGATTGTGACTATTCATATCCATGCGTATATTTTTTTTTATTCTGAATATTAATCTTAGAATTATTTCTTGATTCATATCCTGTGACTTACAACCATTATTATTTTTCCTTTACGAATACAACCACTCAGTAGCTTAGTTGATAAATCGATTTATATTTGTTGCAAACATCCTCTTTTTCAAAAATCTATATTTCGTGTTTCATGAATTATTTCATATGCGAGTAATATCATCTTTTATTGTATTTTCCTTACAGTTTTCTCTTTATCAGGATAGATTAGTTTAGAATAAGTTCAGAAACTACATCTTAGAATAATAATCATACACCTTATCTTAACTTTAGTTGGTCAGATTTACTTCTTTTTTTTTATTTCTTTTTAATTCATATGAGAACCTTTAGTTCTTAGATTCATATTTAGTTGGTATTTTAGTTAGTTGATAACCATGCTAAAATATGGTCAAAAAATCTAACCCAAATGAGAGTGGGCCTAATTGGGACCTGCCATTAGGAATTTTCCCTCATCTGATTGAGCAAGTCATCCTTTCCCATCAATAGAAATGATGCTAGAAGGAGGGCCATATAACTTAATGGATGAAAATATAAATTTAAACCCTTCATGTTCTACCCATCAAGTAATTAATTCCTCAACAAGTGATTCCCACCAAGTTCATTTAACATATTGTCTTTCCTTCAAAGTATGTTGTGAACATGCCAACTCAGGTCAGTACTCATTGCACTCTCTCTCACCTAGAAACATCATTTTCTTCCCCTCAACATCGTATCCTAACCATATCAAATATTGAAGCTATAGTCAGACAGTCGACCTAATGAACCAACCACGAAATGATTAGACAACTTAGCAGACAGACCAGACAAATACCCTTGGATTACTCTCTTCCTGAAAATCAGGAAGACCTTTGACATATAGATCCATTTTTTTTCGACCTACACTCCTATCAAGAAAACCATTTAGTTGGGACCCTTGAATATCGCAATCCTGAGGATCATTTTGATTTATCTGAGGTGTCATAATTCAATATTTAATATTATTTACCAGCCGGGGGAGTAGGAGTTAAACCACCCTCGCCTCGCAAGTCACCCCCTCACACTCCTAGAGGCGATTTGGAGGAAAACTCTAAAGAAAGAGATGTATTTGAGAGTGACCCTGAAGATAACCCTTATCATATCATTGTGTATCAACTTCCAAGCATGGATGGAGAAAAAAAAAAAAAAAACCTCCCCCTACCAACCGTGGTTGTTTGCTAATGTGGTCATTGTGCTAGGGATCCAGCATGACATGCTGAGACACCCTGAAAAGTTCCTACCTAAATTTGACCCTAAAAAAAAGGATTCAAATGAAAATCATGTTAATAAATTCATGTTGGATATTAAGTTACAAATCATTCGACGCAAAGACGTCGCCTATCATTTGTTCCCCCTTATTTTTGAAGAAAAAGTGTCAACGTGGTATTTCTCTCTAGAAGAAGCTTACATTCTGAACTGGAGAAATTTTGAAACTTCTTTCCTCCAGAATTTCAGGGAAAAAAAACACCAACCACCCATTTCTAGAACTCTTGAGAGTCAATATCGACTTGAATGAATTATTTACTGATTACAAACGATTCTTCCTTACTCTTTTAAAAAAAATCACACATGCCTCAAAACCCGTTGAAGACATAACTATTGAATTCTACACCTATGGTCTTCCCATGTCCATGGCCATGTATGTAAAAAACTATGAGAAAGGAACTCTAGAGGAATATTTCCAAGAGGCCCTTAAGTTTGAGAAAAATATAATGAGTCATAAAGGAAGTTTCGTCTTAGAGCCCTCCAAAGATAAGGGTAAACTAGGCAAAATTTTGACATCTAAATCTAGTGAAGATAAGAAGCCTTATAATTCAATGGATATGGAATCTCTTCAAAGAATAATTAAGAATCTATCTAACAACCTAGTAGACCTGAAAAAGGGAAATCAAGAGGGATCGTCTAGCTAGAAAAAATTCTTTTGATTTCCCCCCCAAGAAAGAAAAGAATGTACCACCTACCAAAAAAATCACCCCTTCTCAAACAAAAGGTATAAACATGGAGTATATAGTCTAGGCCCTTCAAACTTGGACAACTGAGAATATGAATGAAACCAACGATGAGGGTGAAGGAATTTAGGAACAACAAGAACAACCCCAGGAATCCAATGAGCATGTCAAGCCGCAGTTAAACTCATTTTGGGACATCACTTATGTTGAATATGAAGAAGAATACAAAGAAGTGAATGTTTCACAAAACATAGTCACCACTAGGAGTGTTAGTAAGAATGTTCCTGATTGTTATCAAACTAATCGGTAGGTGTGGACACTAACAAATCTCCCTAGATCCACCTAGATCTAGAACAAAACAGGATAGGACATGACTCTTTCCCTAAGTTATGACCATTGAATTAGCTAGTAAATATGATCTAGGTGGATATTGGTGGCCATCCACCTTTTCCAAATGGCTCAAAATGGTTTTTTGGCAATTTTGGAAATTTACTATTTTTAGCAGGTTTTAACTTTCGGGGCCATTTTGAGGGCCTAAATGAAGGTTTTTTGAGATATAGGTTCTCAATGATATATGAAGTAATTATTGAGCCCCCAAAATTAATCGCCTTGACGATACCTTTCCAACGAGCTATCACATGCCTAAAACGGAGATTGTATGCAAAAGTTATGACCCCGGGAAGTTGATGTACTAACTTACCCAAACGGGGCCCACATGACTTTTGGTGCTTCATCTCCTAGGGTTAGGTTTTTGGATCTCTATGACTTTTGGAATTCCCTTCTATTGTAAAAAGGCCTTATGAGCCTCATTGTAATCATCTTCTTGCGAATGCGAGTAGCCATCACATCTCTTCTCATAGATAAGTTGCCACCATTCTAGCGAGTCTTTCACTCTATATTTTTACAGTCTCTGTACATTTCTTTCATTAATAGAAATCGTGTATTAATGTATCTATGTGTTTATGGTTGCATCTCTGATATATTTATGTTATATTATTTTATATACGTGATATCTCTGTGCATTTATTTATTATATATCCACTCTCATTTCATGTCGAAAATAATCCAGATCAGTGGTATGAGAGCAGGCTACTCTTGATTGTTTTTTTCAGTGCATGTCCCTGACGAGGTCCGAGTATAGCAAGTTGGGTCTCTATCTTGTCTCTCTTGAAGACAATTTCTCTCGCACACCCAAGAAATCCTCAATGGCGGAAGAAAATAAAAACGACGAAGCAGACGATCCTATCAATCTATTGCTTGAGCAAGCTCTCACGCGACATAGGGACGAAATGATGGAGAATTTTTACCACATCCTTCAACACCTGACGATAGCATCAGGTGCATATTCATCAAGCGACCACTTTGGAGGCACCTCACCTTTCAAGGTACAAGTTAATTTTGATATTCTTGTATTTGAAGGACATATAGATGCAGAAGCCCTAGAAAAATGGTTAACTCTGTTGGAAGGTTATTTCTCTGTTCACAATTTTTCCAACAAAGAAAAGATCACCTTTACACTCCTTAAAGTTCTCCCTCATGTCAAACATTGGTGGGAAACTTACTGGGAGCAAAGTTCCACAGAGGAGTCTGGAATATATGGGTTCGATCCCACTTGGGATTTTTTTGTGGATGCGGTAAAAGAACAGTATTACCCTGTTGGAAACTATGAGGACCAATACATGAGATGGACCACACTACGACAAGAGAGGGGCCAAATAGTTTCGGAGTTCACCAATACCTTCCATACCTTGTGCACCAAGTTGGGTATCAAATACTTTGAGCGACATTTGGTTCTGAAATACCGTGGGGCTCCACACAGATACATCCAAAATGAAATGGATTTTCTGGACATCTCATCACTCAGTGTTACTTATCGATATGTTGTTAAAATTGAGCAGAAATTTAAGCACCAGAACAAATAGGAATTCGGGTCTGCAAATCCGCAACAACCAAAGTATGACAAAGATGGCCCTAACAAGTAGTCTCCCGAAAACCATTCCAAGACACAAGAAAAGAAGGGTCACAGGAAGACAAAGAAGGACATCGGAAAATGGTGCGAGTTCCACAAAAGCCCCTGGCACAACATTGATGAATGTCGCTCAAAATAGTCATTGGTGGCCAAGATCAAAGACAAAGAGCTGAACCCTGATTCAGAATCTGATTCTGAAAATAATGGTAAAGGACAGATCATTGACGTAGACCCCACTACTATTGTCACGAGCGCAGCAATTCAACCAGAAGAACCAATATATCCTAAAGAGAGGGAGCGCCTTTTTCATTCAAAGATGTGGGTGAAGGGGACCCCGTAGAATTTTATTGTTGATAGCAGAAGGCAGAAGATCCTCATCTCAGCAGAGGCCATCAAATAGTTGGGATTGTCGACAACACCACACCTGCAGCCATACAATATCAGGTGGCTTCGGCAAGGACGAGATCTCTGTGTCAACCAACAATATCGATTGTCATATGGAATCCATCCCTTCAAGGATGAGGCATTATGTGATGTTTCCCCATTGGATGTCTGTGATGTTCTCTTGGGCCAACCATATATGTGGAGACTCCATGTTGTTTATGAGTCTCGACCCTATAGTGTCATTGTTACTTTGGGGGTTCATCTCTACAGAATAACAGAGGTAGTTTCGACTACTGTTCCACCTAAAAAGTGCCACAAGGTAGTATCTCATACTGCAAAATTCAGCTTCTTCACAATCTGTTCAAAAGGACACTGTAACTACTACAGCCTTTCCCCAAGCACCTTCTATCCAACAGAAGCAGATCGACAAGGCTGCAGCAAAGTGCAAAGATTCCTTCTGCACATCATCCTCTCATGTATCTCAACTTGTTGAGAAACCTCAACCATAACAAGTTTGTGACAAATTTCCACAAACTGAGCAACGCGACGTCTCCAGCGAGACAAGCAGCCCACTAAGATGTAGATTCAACAAATGCTTTTCCCTCTCCCCCAGGAACTCAACACAATGGACACCATTTATTCCTAAGGAGGGAGGATTGATATAGGTGGATATCGGTGGCCACCCACCTTTTCCAAATGGCTCAAAACGGCTTTCTAGCAATTTTGGCAATTTACTATTTTTAGCAGGTTTTAACTTCTAGGGCCATTTTGAGGGCCTAAATGAAGGTTTTTCGAGATCAAGGTTCTCAATGATATTTGAAGGCATGATTTATCCCCAAAAATGAATCTCCTCAATGATACCTTTCCAACGAGCTATCACACGCCTAAAACGGAGATCGTATGCAAAAGTTACGACCTCGAGAAGTTGATGTACTAACTTACCCAAACGGGGCCCACATGACTTTTGGCGCTTCATCTCCTAGGGTTAGGTTTTTGGATGTCTAGGACTTTTGGCATTCCCGTCTATTGTAAAAAGGCCTCCCGAGCCTCATTGTAATCATCTTCTTACGAATGCGAGTATCCATCACATCTCTTCTCATAGATAAGCTGCCACCATTCTAGCGAGTCTTTCACTCTGTATTTTTACAGTCTCTGTACATTTCTTTCATTAATAGAAATCGTGTATTACTGTATCTCTATGTTTATGGTTGCATCTTTGATATATTTATGTTATATTATTGGATATATGCAATATCTCTGTGCATTTCTTTATTATATCTCCGCTCTCATTTCGTGCCAAAAATAATCTGGATCAAAAGAGGAACAAGTGACATACCTTTGTATCGCTTCCTAGGGTCTCTACTGCTCCTGCTTCACTTCGGTGCTCTCGTGAAGTCAATACCAGGACAACACAAACCAACCAAAGTGAAGATAGAAAAATATATTCAATCGTCAACTTATGTGTATGATCAAGGAATTACACAATAAAGTAAGAACGACTTTATGGGAAAAGGACATGTTGTTGTATCATATTAATCGAAAGTAGAATATACAACCTGGTCTCCTTGATGTCGCAAGCTTCCTTTCAGTGACTCTTGGTTCCAACACACACACTTACTCAATCCTTGCATGAAGAAGATCTAATTCCTCTTGATAGACTTGCTAGAGTCTCCAAGCTCCTGTTCAAGTTGAGTTCTTCACACAATTCCTTCACCAATCCTCCAATTAATCTTCCTTAACATTTTCCATGAGAATCCCATCAATATATAGGAGAGGATGATATAGTTACTTGGATAAGAATGATCCCACCAAATCAGGGAAACCAGTAACATGATAACCATTCGAATACCAACCCCTTCTCTAGAACATTCCCTTCTAGAACCATCGAGACTTCAGATTTTTCCAAGCTTGAGAACAAGTTTTCACCCTAGATATATAGCACAGTGCGAGAAGTTCACACCCTAGTTGAAGGCAGCCTGCGAGAATGGGTCATTCTCGCACCCTAGGATATAGGCAACCTACGAACTCTCTTCAAAAATATGTTTTCTGGGAAGAGATGAATGTCACTTTTCTCAGGAGAAAGTTCTTATTAGGAGCTTGAGTACACCATCATTAATACACCATCAAGATGACCAAAATCATGGGTAACAGAATGCTCCCCAAAGTATGAGGCCGGAATCAGTGACAGCTGAAATACTTTGTAAACTACGTGTCTGTGTCAGAAACCAGGAGCGCACCTAATCGGAAACCTGTGAACAAGCAAGCATCTGCAGAATATCATACTAGTTCTGAGGTAGGCATTCCCATACTCAGATCATGGATGGATGACATTATAAGCATAGGTCATGGCTACCAATCATACACTATGGATCCATGCCATCAAAATATCGCATAGCCACCAGGAATACACTGTGGATCTATGCAAGAAAATTAAAATTGAGATGACATAGCCATGAGACATACAAAGTGGATCTATGTGTTGCAAATTATACATATTCCATCGTAACCTGGACAAAAAATATGAGATCTGGGGTCTTCAATCCCGTCGCTCGAAAGTACAAATCTAACCATGTGATTACATGTGTTAAAGTCAAACATGGTAGAAACCACTTGATTATCGATCATTGATGAAACCATTTAAAAGTGTGATGGAAATCACCATTAATGTTAATAACTCCCAAGGTACACTAGTACAATCCACCGAATGTGAATGAATGAGTTGAGGTCGAACATCTGATGGAATCTTTCGATTAGGGTTCAATGATGTAAACCCACTATCGAAAGCGAGGAAACCTACCATTGAGGCATGCAAGTTCCAAGGTACCAAAGAATTTCTAAGTCTTGTTTCCGGATAATGAGCTGGAGTCGACAGAACAAAAATCATCACAGGAGGGCCTTGATGTATCCCCCATCAATGACATGAAATCAGTAATAGATTTTGAAGGTGAAACAGAGTATGATGTAAGTTGGATTGGACACACAAAAGGCCGACATAGAGAGAATGGACAACTACAGATGGCCGACTCAATAGAGGTTTCAGATGAACTTCTATTGAACATATGAATGACACGACCAATGATTTGGCAGCATTGACTCAGAGACGATGCAGGGTATGACCTTGTAGAAAATTGAATGAGAGACAAATGGATTTCCCAAACCGGCTTCAAATAATGAATAGGGGGGTGTCATGTTCAAGAGTGACACTTACTGCCAATTAATATGAATACGAGAACGCATCCCTTTCCCAAATTTTTCCCCACCATTTCTGGCAAGTACCTCTTTATTTTTACGCAAACTTGAGGAGGATAACATATGCTTGTTGATATAAGCTCATCCTTCGGATAATTCCTTCGAAGTATGTTTAACAAACCCTAGGAAGGAGTGGTTCGGTCCCATTACGGGTCCGTCAATGTTTGTTTAACGAGTCCAAAGATAGAAAACTCAAAGGTTTTTCATGATTATAGAGTCTGGAAAAACACTTAAAAGAGAACTCTCTCAGTTCTTTTTTTGTAAAATAGTCTGATGAGACCGAAAAAGAGATAAATTATCACCCAACAAATGATTTCTTCAAATACTTTAACGAGCATAAAAATAGCAAGGTCGCTCGACAATCTTTTCATGTTTAGAGATTCTGAAAAGAGATTAAAGAGGACTCCAGGGGGGTTCCTTTTTCGTATAACCTTGTTGAGCCCGAAAAAGTGATAAAAGTGTGCTCGATCACATTCTCATGTATTTTCGAGCGTGAGAATGGACAAAGACCAAGCTTGAGGTTTTGTACAAAAACCATAAAAAACAATCAAAACATGCGATGAAGAGGAAAAAATATCCTCATCCCTATGCATGAACATTGAGGTCGTTACGTCTGCAAAAGTCACACTCATAAGGGTATTAGGCATTAGGTTGTAATAAATAAACAATTATAAGATCCAGTAACAAATGGTAAAGGTAAATATAAAGGGGTAAAATTTATTTTTACCATAGTCATTTTAACTTTACCAATATTTGAGTCTAAAACCTCTCTTTTGCCCTTGAATTTTAGTGCTCGATTGCGAGAGTTACGAGCATCCATTCGATGAACCGTCTTCGGTAGTGAGGTAAGCTCCTTGTCCTCTATCTTTTCATGGTTCGGTTTTTCATTTTCATTGGAAAAAATCATAGTTTTGAGTTTGTTTTGGGGGGTTAAAGTTGCGCTCAGCCATTCTCACAGGCCAGCCACACAGGGCCTATGAGAATGCCTCATTCTCACAGGTGACCCCACAGGCACCTACGATAACCTCACACTGTGCCTAAAGGGCACCTGCGAGAACCACAAAGTGGAAAATTGGTTAAAGTTTTGCTCAATGAAAAAGATACCAAGTGTTGAATAGAGTTACTATCTTTCTTCTTATGCTTCTTATGCAGGTATTTAGCTATCATCATGGTTCTGGAATGGTGTGAAAGAGAGCATGAAGAAGATGATGCCATTGCTAGGAATCATCCAGCCACCATTATTGCTTTACGAGACTATGGTCTCCTAAAATTCTTTCGTATCCTAGGTATGAGGGCCCAAGTCAGGTTATTGGAGTACCTTGTGCATATGTGGGATCCTGACCAGCAAGTATTCCATGTAGGGGTCCACACATTGTCCTTGGATATCGAGGAAATTTACTTCTTGATAGGACTGTCACGGTGTGGGTACCACGTGAGCCTGACTGGTAGTAGAGGTGGTGGGATGCCCATGAATGAGTACTATCATTTGCACTGTGTTCCAGAGGCAGAGAGGAGCAAAGGGAAAGTAGCCATTTGGGGACGGTATTTTACCCTTCACACTATTTTGTTCACTATTTCTTGTATGGATGGGAGTGATACTCCTCACATGGCTGTCTAGAGATACTTTCAGTGTGCCATAGAGTGTACTTAGCCTCAGGTTTTTAACTAGGCAGACACAGTGCTTTGTAGCATGAAGAGGCAGTTGACCAAATGCAGGTGAGGCGATCTGAAGAAATTTGGGTACAGATCTTTGTTGGTGTCCTTCTTTCTTGAGAGGGTACCCATGCTGAGGCTACAGGTTGAGTGGGGTTTAATGGCTCCAACAGATCCAAGAATGTTGAGGTGGTGTCAGCTCATGGCCTGACATGTAGCTGGACCAATTATCAAATAAAATGATGCCTTCTTCGACTGGTTGCGACCACAGATGCTGATGGTCAATGATTATGCCTATGTTCGGTTGGACTTCCAAGGAGATATGGACTTGGTCTTGCCTAAGGGCACTTGGTGGGGGGATCTTGGTAAGAAGTACACATTTTTATTTTTAAATGTTTTTGTGAATTTTATCATATGCAAATGTTTGTATATGTTTTTCCAAGGTCTAAATACAAAATTATTTTTTGATGACACAGACATGGGGCCTTACTGAACTCCTGTTACTTCTCCTAGTCAGTGACAAGGAGAGGTGGCTCCAGTGCCATGATGGGATGTCGAAGATTATGAAGCGGTGGAACAAAACCTAGAGGGTTTAACAACAGACATTCCGGACATGCCCCTTGGAGAGGTTCCACGATGTTATCAGCGCCATACAATAGGAGTGTCAGAGTCCATTGGCCGACTGCTTCATAGGGTTGCCTAGGAAGTCATGTGTTACCGTGAACGTCATCCATGATGTCACTTTGTAGAGGCTATGAGATTCAGATTTTGAAATTTTGGTCCTCGGACAGAAATTTTTGTAAAAACTTTTTTTGATCATTATATATACATACGGCTTCTACCGGTTTATCTTGTGTTGTGTGAAAATTGATGTGATTGATTTATAAATGACCCAAATTTCTATCTAATACATAGTTAGCTAATGCATCAGTTAATGTATTTAGACATCTAGGAATATGTTGATATTCAATATAATCAAAATAGCGTTCCAAGAGGCAAATTCGCAAATACACTCGTAACAAAGTAGGACTTCGAATAGTATAGACATTACTTAACTGTAGTACTACGAGCTGTGAATCGAGTCACACAACCAAATGATGGATTCCAATTGAGATAGCATCAATCAACAATTCGATAACGACGCTATACTCTGCAATATTGTTGGTTGTATGGCCAAGGCACACACCTCGTAAAGAGACAAGTTCGTTTGTAGGGGCATAAATTTCCCATGCAGTGGAAGCAAGGTTCTGAGTACTACGGCTAGCACCATCAACGAAGCCAATGTAGGCTAGCGAAGACTCAGACATCTGGAAATCAAACACAATGTCACATAAGGGTAGAGACTAGATAACAACAAAATAAAGCTACAATAACACACAAGAAGTATGATACAATAAAAATATAGGTACTCGTGTATAGGTGATCTTATGCATAGTACTTCTTCAAGTACAACCCATTTCTAGGTTCACTCAAAGGGATACCTTTGTAATCTACTAACTCATAAGCCCCTTTTTCCAAAACTCGTCTAACGATATAAGGACCTCACCACATGGCTTCGAATTTTCCATCTCCTATAATATCTCGATCTTTTTCATAGAGGAGAACGAGATCTCCTTCAGAGAAAACATGAGGCTTGACATGTTTGTTGTTTGTTTCGTCTAATCGCATAAGATACAATAGACGTTCTTCCTCAGTAGAAGTGTTTGGTAGGAGTTCAACAACTAGTTTTAAAGAGGGTATCTTGCATTCGATTAGGAGAATGGCATCCAAACCATAGACTAACTGGAAAGGTGTAAACCCAGTAGTGGACTTGATGGATGTCTAGTAAGCCCACAATGCCAAAAAAAACATTGTGTTCCAACTTGTTTTGTGAATCCCTATCATTCGTCGGAGCATAGTTATGAGAATTGTGTTAATTTCTTTGACTTGGCCATTGGCTTGTGGGTAATAGGGCATTGAGTTTTCATGGCGAAGACCCAACTTTTCAGTGAGTTTGGACATCATGAAGTTTCTAAAGTGGCTACCATGATCAGTGATGATAGCCTAAGGAATGCCAAAACGAGCTATGATGTCATTAAAAATGAATAATGTTGTGGTATTTCCAGTGTTATCAAATGTCAGCATCGCCTCGGCCCATTTTGTGAAGTAATCTACGACTACAATAATATATCCATGCCCCCCAGTCGAGTGGGGGTGACATGTCATGAAATCAATGCCCCATTTCATAAAGGGACCAACGAAGACCACAGGGTGAAGAGGAGTAGGATGTGACTGTATCTTATGATTATAGGTCTAGAAAGCATGGCATTTTTGGACAACGATTATGTAGTGGTTAAATAAAGAAGGAAAAAAATAACCTGCTCGCAAGATCTTATGGGCAGTAGCATACCCAAACATATGACCACCACAAGCTCCAAAATGGTAGTCATTTAAGGCTTTCTCGGCTTCGTCGAACATGAGGCAACATCGAAAAACTGAGTCAATCCCCCAATGATAAAGAGTATCCCCGAGGATAATATATTGACGGGCTTGGTAGCATATTCGACGTTGGTCAATACTAGACAAATTTGGCCGGAAAGTATGGGTTTGGAGATATATGATGATATCACCATACCAAATATCATCAGAGCTAATGAGGAAAGGGGATTCATTAGGTAATGAATCGGCTGCTACATTTTCCATTTCAGAATAGGGAAAGTCGCATTTCAACTCAGTAAACACTAAGAACTTTTTGGACTTGGCTCATTCGAATTCCAAGTCAAACTCCTGGAGTATCATGATACCCAACATTTCTTCATAGCTCCATGCAAAGACGTCACAAAAATCTTTGAAAAGGGACATGTAGGTGACGATTTCGTCAAGGGAACATGAAGCTCTGATATGCACATTTTTTACAATTCCAGGTTTGATGGATATGTCGAGGGGAATAGTGGGTGAGATATTTCTTAAGTTCCCTTTGGAAAACACATCGTACGTGGACTCGGGAATAGTTGAGATGACAACAACAGTCGTCAAGGTCGAGATCCATTGGTAGTTCTTGATGGTATGTTTCTCTAGGAAGAGGATGGAATGATGATGTCCATCGTCCCAAGGGGTGTCTTCCCTGACAGACATGATCATCTCATCTGTGGGAAAAATGAAAAGGAAAGGATCTGGAGATAACTCACTAAGAGAGGGGGTAGAAGGGATTTCCAATTGAATGGCCTGATAGGTAGATTCGACCAGACTTAACGGCATTTCATCACCATAACGAAGATGATCTCTAGTGTCAGGTACCATCCATGGGTCGTGAGACCTAGGAGTTCGGTGAATTGAGGTGGAGATCATTTTGATTGAAGAAATGGACGAGCATGGAACATCGGACGGTGGAATGGGGAAAGTACCCATTAACGAAGAGTCTTTGAGAAGGCCTACACCAATGTTCTCATAACCCGGTGGGGTTTTAGTGATGAACAGTATGTTGCCAGTATGGGTATCCAAGTTAAAGAAGGGTAATTGGTCGACAGTGACTGCCTTCCCTTGATGCGGGAAACGTACAACACGAAAAAGAGTCAACACAGCCACGTGCATGGAATCAATCCAGTTGTAGCCAAGCAGAAGATTGTAATCAAGAGGGGCGTCAAAGACTTACACTTTGACTTGGACCATTTTTCTTTCTAGCATGATTGGAAATGAAGGAAGGACATCATAGGGCTTAAAACTGGAGCCATTGAAGGATTTGAGAGTGTTATGGGATTCAGTCAAAGAGGGAGAGCCAATGGCTTTCCAACAAGTAAGAGACATGACACACATCGAGGCACCCTCATTGATAATGGTTCGACAAATTTTTTTGTCAGAGACAATCACTTGGATTTGGAACACGAGTTGAGGGGGTAACCTTGGAATGTGATCTTCCAAGTCAAAAATTATTAAATTTGTGTCTATCAGGTTGATTCCACCAATAGCTTTCAACAGTGCCTTTCGTTGTGTGGGACAACTTTGAAGGACTTCGAGGGCTAACATAGCAGAAGGTTCTTGGGCCAGATCTTCCACAATGTTGTAGTTCTGGGCAGCGTGAGCATGAGGATTGAAAGTCGATTTCCAAACGATTCCCTTTGGGGGGGGTCGAAGAACTATGTCGAGGCTCGGTCGTTCAAGATGAAGAGGACCATTGGTAGGTGGAGTTGCAGGAGAGGATTGTACCAATGAAAGAGGTGGTTCATCAACCTTCTCTTTAGAGGGAGAATAATCTTTGGCTCGAGTGGTGAGTGCAATGTCATTCTTCTTTGAATCGTCGGTACACATCATTACATAGGATGTAGTAGAAGGGGAGGGTTGGTCATGAATGACCAATTGGGCCTATTTTTGAGACGAGAAGGGTTGGGACAAAATGGTTGGAGTAGGTGGTTTCGGGGCTCCTTGAAGGAACTTAGTGACCTCGGCGCATCGTGGACAATCCTTCATGTAGTGATCATCACCACAGATAAGACAAGGGCATCGAGGTTTGTGCTTATCCCTATCGTCAACAGGTGGAGTTTTGGTTCGCTCTACATGAGAAGTATTTTTGTCCTCCTTATTCTTACCCCTTCCCTTTTTGGATTTGTTTTTACCGACTGGGGTAGATTGAACCGCATTTACCTCAGAAGTATTGTCGATGGGGGGGCATGAGACAAAGCATTCTGAACATTAGAAGAAGAAGGTTTGCGGGTGGTGCTTGAGGCAGAATGTGGTTGGGCATGGAAAGTGCCAATTACACCGTCAGATACATGAGAAGCAGTTGGAGTAGTTGAAGTGGCAGAAGTGGAAGGACGAGGTGCATCAGGTAGTAAGTCATAAAGGGTACCTGTTTGTGAGTAAACGAGGTCAAGGTATTGAGCACGACTTATGGCCTGCTCTTCTGTGACCACTCCACCCATGGCGATGTCAATCGATGTCATCCACAAATGATTTTGTGAACCACTTTGCCATCAATTGATCAAGAAGTTTGAGTTTGATGAGACGTCATCTCCGTCGCCACTCATGAATTTGATCGGATATATGAGTGGCTTTGTTTTGTTTAAAAGAACTCAAAATCTCGGTCCCCATTTCATAACGGATCGGTAACTGGTAGTGGGTGAGAAAGGCCATAGCTAGGGTGTTGAAGTTAGTGAAGAAACCTCATGGTAGTTCTATATACCACTTGTAGCAGAACCCATGAGGGTCCTTTGAAAAAGACGTAAACGAATAGAGTCATCCATCAATGAGTTGGATGAGCACCAGAGGTGAAAAGTCATGACGTGATTGTTCGGGTCCTCTCCTGCTTTTCCATTGAATTTAGGGATGTCCAATGGTAGCTTGGCTGGTATAGAGGGCCATTGGGGAGAGTGATGAATTGGATCATTTAAAATCCTTGACAAGTCTGGGAGATCCAAAGTGGCCAATAAGGGTAACTATCGATTCACATGCAGGTATTGATGGCTTTGGGGAGGAAGCCCCATCGGTAAACCAGTAGGACCATAATCAGTCTACATATAATGTGAAGACCCAGGTAGATTCGGTGGTGGTTGTAGAGGAAAGTAGCTCATGGGATTGTATCCTTGAACAGGGATGTGAGTTTGAGCATTTGAGCCCCAAATAGGATTGAACATACCTGGATATGGTTGGCCTATACTAGGGGGTATAACCAATGCAGCTGGAAGTTGTTTCCCCCCAGTCGATTGAGGAGTATGTTGTATCATATGATTCCAATATTGGGTGAAGGATGGAGGTATGTTTTGTCCATAAGGTGGGGTTGGTGGGGGTTGTCCTCCAATTGGGGGTTGTGTTCCAATTGGGGGCAGTGTTCCAATTGGGGGTTGTATTCCAATTGGGATTTATGTTCCAATAGGAATTTTCCCGCCAAGGGGGGGTTGAGTGAAACCTCCTTGGTGAAATTGTCCACCAACAGAAATTTGGTAATTTGGTGTGAATGATGGAATAGTGCCACTAGGATTAATGTTGCCAGTAGAGGACGAGAAAGGTCCTCCAAAAGGGGGTTGAGGAAGTGTCGGAATGAAATTGGGAAGAGAGTGACCAGAAGAAGAGGGAGCACCAGGAGTGTCAGATGCGGTTTGCGTAGGAGTGGGAATATAAGCATTCAATGAACGATACCCAGGTGGTAGTGTCAGGGTGACACTGGGTGAGAGAGGTGTGCCAATGGGGGCTTGACTAACCATAGTAATCCCGGTGTGAATACTCATAGTATCTATGTAATGGACCATTTCTATAGGGATGGTCAAGATGTGGTCAGATTGTGGGGTGTCTGTAGCAGGAAAATAATAGGTAGTACTAAACGGTATTGTGTCTGGGTTAGAGGTTTCAGGGAGCACAAGTGAGACAGTGATTTCAATGCCTGATCCTGCACCAAAAAGTTCCCGTCTAAAAATGCCCGTAGACCAAAAATGATCTTGGCCCTCTATTCCTGGAAAGGGTCCAATCGATGATCCAGAAGACACAACAACTAAGTCTCCAGAAGAATTCACTCGCATGATCTGTCTCTCAGAATCAGGGTGAAGTCGAAAGTCCTCTCGAGTATTGGTAATTCGGAAATGTTCTAGAGAGTCGGTTCATTCCACTTGTGGAGTGGTAACGTATTAGACTTCACTCTGTTAAGGAGAGCCCTCGGGTGAGCTTGTAGGCAGGGGTTGAGAACCTTCCAGATGCTCTGGAGATAAACCCTGCATTCTACATGAATGATGTGGAGGATCTATTGTGAATGAGTTACAAACTTACGAAGAAAATCTTATGGTCGACTTGGGTAAACAAACAACACACGCTAGTAAACAAAGTCTAGGAAACAATACCAAGCAAACAAGACCTTCTAATTCCAAAGTCACTAGTTGGTGATGAAATCCAACATCTCAACAATGAGACGAGAAGGGGTTGGGCTAGGGTGGAAAAGTTACGTTGATGACCTTCTTAAAAGACTTACACCCTAGTGCAAGATCCCACACATAATCATGGGTATACCCTCCAAGGAGCCCGAGTGAGTTTGGCCAATGTCGATCCCAGGTACCGTGAAGACTTGCCCCTTCACAGTCACCTTGTGTAAGACCCTAAGAATATAGGCCACTAAGGTTACCACCGAAAATGATAAATCTTGGGGGGGGCAGTCGACAGTCTGATCCACACGCAAGGGCAGGGTATCTAGCTCAAAATCAACTCAAGAGGCTTCCACTCATCATTGTGGGTATACCTCCAAGTGACCCCCATAATACGTGAAATATCTACACCGATATCAACAAAGCAGTGTGAGTAGCTCTGTCAATATCAATGCAACCTCAGGTTTGACCCTTGTGTGAGAAGGGCTTCCCAGGACAAAATGTTGTAAACGGAATTTTCCACTCCTTAACACAAGATGCTATTGTGTGTTTTGTGCTTTGGAGAGTGTATCTCTCTACCTATTCCAAAGCACTAGCCTAGCTAAATTTTGGTGTAATAGAGCCCTAGAAAAGAGTTACTAGTTAAATTTTAAAATTTGCGCAATGTTATTAATGGTCGTTGTTACTCAAAGGAAACAGAGATGAAAATGATGTTGTGTGAGACTCTGACCCAACAATGCGTAGATAGGAATGAAGTATATCAATTTTCGTTCAATGAATCCTATGTATGGGAGGGAAATAGAAGTGTTCCAGAACAATCTTGAACTACGATACACAATTTTCTTTGAAATGCAATCTCAACAAATCACACAATAATGACAATTCTCTATTGGTTCTTTTTCAATAATTCCAACAATTGATTTTCAATATTTTCAAAGATGAAAATGCTTTTGAAAGAAAAAATGTTTTTTACTTTTCAAAAAGGATCTACACCATGATGGTGAAAGTGAGGGAAACCAAAGACTAATTAACAAGCAATAAACAAAAACCCAAACCAATCTTTCAATGGAAACAAAAATGGCAAGTAGACAAAACTAGTCTTTTCAATTGTGTGAGAAAAGTAATCTTCCAAATAATGAGCAAATGAGAAAGACAAAGAATCCCAACTTTCAAACCGATCATTGGTTCTTAACCAAACAAGCACTCAAATTCTAGGATCAGAGAGTATATCTTTGCCAAGAAAAGTCAAGAGATGAGAGTCGATAAAAAGATGGACAAGAAGAGCCTTTGATTTCCGAAGACTGATCGTGCACAAAATTCGAAGACAAGAAAACATCAACTAATGGTCCAAGAAGTTATTTTCAGACACCTATATTGATCTAGGCAGCTGAACATGCAAAAATCTTAAATCCAAAAATTTTAAAAGAGGGTTCGCAGGCTATCAGTATTGCACAGTGCGAGAATGGGTCATTCTCGCTGGCTATCTTTGAGCAGAGTCCAAGAACCTCGCACTGGACTTAAAAGCAAAGTGCGAACTCAAAGTATTCTTGCAGGACACTATGGGGTTCAGTGCAAGAATGCCTGAAACTAGGCAAATTTTTGGAAAAAGACAAAAAAATTGAAGGGACTTATGGACCCAGAGGGTCTATTAGGGTGTCCTGAAGACTCAGAGATTGATAGAAATGGAGAAAGGTAAGGCAAGAGAAAATGGCCAAGAAAAAACCCCAAAAACCACAAAGAAAACGGGTTGCTTCCCCAGTATGGTCGCCAATTTTGTTATCGGACTAATCGGTAGGTGTGGACACTAACAGATCTCCCTAGATCCACATGGATCTAGAACAAAACAGGACAAGACATGACTCTTTCCCTAATTTATGACCATTGAATTTGCTAGTAAAGAGGAACAAGTGACATACCTTTGTATCGCTTCCTAGGGTCTATGTTGCTCCCACTTTGCTCCAGTGCTCTCGTGAGGTCAAGACCAGGACAACACAAACCAACCAAAGTGAAGATAGCAAAATATTTTCAATCGTCAACTTATGTGTATGATCAAGGAATTACACAATAAAGTAAGAATGACATTATGGGAAAAGGACATGTTGTTGTATCATATTAATCGAAAGTAGAAGACACAATCTGATCGCCTTGATGTCGCAAGCTTCCTTTCAGTGACTCTTGGTTCCAACACACACACTTACTCGATCCTTGCATGAAGAAGATCTAATTCCTCTTGATAGACGTGCTAGAGTCTCCAAGCTCCTGTTCGAGCTAAGTTTTTCACACAATTCCTTCACCAATCCTCCAATTAATCTTGCTTAACCTTTTCCATGAGAATCCCGTCAATATATGTTAAGCCCTAATATTGGCTCATTACCCTTTAATTGGGGCATATTAGATTAGTAATGCTATTTTATTTATGTTTTCTTTAGGCCATTAGTTGTAATTTAGATTAGTAATGTTATTTTAATTATGTCGGCTTTAGGCCATTATACCTCATAGTCTCCTATATATACCAAGGAGACATTTTCATTTTGAATCATCCTGTACTTGAACATTTAAGTGGGGTAAAAGGAGGTTGCCCCCTCTAAGAGGCTTATTATCTAAAATTATCTCTTTTTCAAGGCATTGAGTACTTTTCCTGAGGTTTTTACATGCTATATTTATGTTTGGTTCTTAACATATGGTATCAAAGCTCAAGGTCTTCGGGTTTTGCTGCTACATCTGAGACACCATGTAATTTTCACTATAAATTTTTTTCTACAACATTTCAGAAGGAACAACTTGGGGGGTATTTAGAAGACGGAAAAAGGTACGTTGGGCTCAAAATTCAGCTTCTGAGGCCTTATACTTTCAGAGATACAGCCTGTACAAGATAGGGTTTTGGAATCATCCTGAAATGAGTCATTGCGGAATTTTCACTATAAAAATGTTTCTGTAACATTTCAGACCTTGAACTCCGGAGGTAATTTACAAAAATTAGTAGTGTATCTTTGGTAAAAGGTTAAGCTTCTGGGTCATCTTAAATTTGTAGATACACCCTGTGTAAGATAGGGTATGTGACTAGCCCTATTGACTAGTCTCAAGAATGTGTTCTAGGTAAAACAATCATAACTTCTTCCTAGAGTATCCAAATTGAGTGGGACTAGTTGCATTGGATCGTGGACAGTCTGTAGTATTTTGGATGTGAGTTTCATAATTGTATATCAATTATTTTGTGCGGGGCACACTATACAAGTGAGATCTCCTAGAAAGGCCAAAAATCGGCAAGTTGTGGGGAAGTTACTGTAAATTCCACTTGGCACATCCAATTTTGTTCAGACCTATGGCATTGCAGAGAAGAAATATTAGAGAAATACATAAGAGAAAGTTTCATACCTAGAAGGGCCAAAAATTGGGAGACACAACAGAAGAAATATTGTCTAGCGGAACCAACTCAAAATCAAGGCTCAAAAGTGATACTTGGCCAACATGCCACCCAAAAAGGGAACTTCTACACCAAATAAGCCTCCAGAAAATCCTACTTGGACTCTTGATGAAGGAGAAGAAATGCGTAGGGACATAAATGAACTA